>VONZ01002015.1:0-76234 GCA_012976165.1 Labeo catla | reverse complement strand
AATCATTTAATCAAAAAAAAATTAAAAAAAAATAAATAAATAAACTTGGAGAAAAATTGAAAATGAAAATCGGAGAACAAGATTTTATGAACGTTCACAGAATTGAAACTGTGCTTTTTTTTTTTTTGCAGTGCTTTAAAAACAAAAAAGCAAACATTTCAAAGACCAGCCCAATTCCAGCGTTATGGACAAAACATCTGCAGGCAAATTCTAAAACATAAATTCTCATAGAATGTATAGGCCTACCAATAGGCTATATTGAACCATTTTATAATGCAGACTTCAAAAAAGTATCAGTCTATAAACGTGTTTTTGTTTTTTTTAGATGGACATGACAAAAAAGACAGAGTTTTTGGGGAGACAACATACTTTGTAGACTTTCTACAATTTACAATGCACAAGCCATATAAGCAACAATATGTGCTGGATGTAGAAAGATTATCTATTCATAAAACATAAAATATATATTTTTATTTCAATTTTCATTTATGTGTTTCAGAGGAAAAATCAATGGTATGGACGTGTCATCTCTCCGTTACAGACTTGACAGTTCTAAAAGCAGAATTCATCTGTCTAAACACGAATAAAATGCAAAAAAAACTTTAACGGAGACGTCTAGTGTATTTAATAGGGCACGTGCAAAAGTCACCTAATGATTATAAATGTGTCGGGAAAAAATTAGGCATCTTAATTATTCATTATTATAAGTTAGGCCTATTATGAGATCAGGAAAAAATACAAGTGATCACGCGGGAACTTCCCTATAGGCCAAGTGTGCATTCCACACTCCGCACAAACATTTCACTATGGGCCAGTAATAGAACACATATATTAAAATAAATCTTCACCAGTCTACGTCTGAGACAGATGCAATTAGAACCGGCTGTTGACAAAATGATAAGGGACCGATGCCGCTCCATGTCGTTTATCATTAGTTGTTGTTGATCTAGTTTAAAGGATGTCGCGGTTATAAAAACTTGTTTTAATGTCTAATTTATGGATGGAAAAATGAAGATATAAAACAGGTTAAGAAATATATGAATATATAATATATTTCAATATATTAGCGCCTAACATTAAATAGAGCACAACCGCTAGGCGCTAACCGCTAACTTGAAAAACAACCCGCGACAACAGTGTAAAAGTATCCCGGAGTCAGACGCACCTCTCCCGCATTGCCATCTGCACTTTACTCGCATATGCTTGCGGGCGTGAACTGGAATCACAAACTAGGCTGCATTCGAACCTCTAAGGCATTTTGAGGGCACAACATCGTCAAGTAACTAACTTTAACAAATGTTACAGTATCCACTGTAGTTGCTAGTAAAAACAGTTTTATCAGTCATTATTCGTGTTTCGCCATTATACCGCGTTTACTATAGTTCAGTTAGTGGATCTGGAGGCTCTGGCTGGTGTGACTGCGCTGGGGCGGGGGTAATTTGCATATTCATAGATCCGCGTATAGTAAATGAGGCAAGGGGGTAGAGTTACATTCAAGCTGTTTTAAGGCATGAGAAAATTATTTTCACAAGAACAAACATAAATATTTCATTTTGATGATCAAAGTCAGTCAGTTTTAAGGGATACAAATTTTGACTACAGAGGGACTTTTGGGTAAATCTAACAGCTAATTTTTGGTCTCATGAATCTATTATATATTCCAGGTCATATCATTTTGCCTGATGACAAAGTTATGCTTCATAAATTATTTATCAATCGTAATTCAATGCTGACTTTTTTAGCATGCATTTGACTGAATTCTTTGCTTTTGTCTTTATATCCGTTTACATACGTCTCTTATACTTTATACTTTTATAATGGTTAATATTGTTTATTAAAACTGACATTTAACAAAAAAAGGCAGAGTTGCACTTGCCATGTTTTATTTTATTATACATAGAGTAAAGATGTATTATACACAGTGCACATATTGCCTAAATCACATATTAATGTTTTTTTTTTTGTTGTTTTTTCTTTAATGAGTATGAAAAGAGGGTTGTGGTTTATATTTTGAAGAAAACAAAGAGGCAGTGGTGTTTGATATCACTTCGTTTTATTGTAATGTGTGTAGGCATTGCATGAACCACATTTTTGAAACAGAAAAGAGGCAATGCTGTTTGATATAATATTTAGTTTCACTGTAATGTTGTACATTCCCTGAACTACAGTTTTTGCAGCTATTAATATGTTTAAATGAAAACGAAAAGAGGCAGTGGTGGTTGGTAACATATTTCATCTAATTGTAAATACATACAGTGAAGATAACCGGAGTAGAAAGGTCGAGCTGACTGACGTTATCAAGTACGCTGCTGTTCCATTTGCAGAATTACAGGACTTGTGTCCTCTCGTCCTCGGGAGTTCGTACTCCCAAGTCAATCTACAAGTCCGAACTACAAAGGACGCAAGTCCGAACTTTGCGTACTTGGTATTGAGAAACCAAGTACGCAAATTCCTTTTTTAAAAGAAATCCTCAATGATTAAATATATAGCAAAAACAGCCTTTTTTTTAACTGAAAAACACAAAATGCAAAAAATGCATGTCCATTTTGAAATCAACTTTATTAAATAAAACTTTTATTTTGATGAATGATATGCAGTAATAACTGGTAAACACTGCAAAATATGTTGCCACAAACTGACAGGCAAGTAATTGCACAAAAAAATTAAATAGTATAACAATTAAATATATATTAAATAGTGTAAAAATAAATAATAACACAAATATCCCTTGACATGCAATTAACCATAGTTAGTGCAACTATCAAAATAATGCTGTCTTAAAACTCAAAGTGCAAAACACTGAACAAATTTTTCTTAAGCATGGAAAAAGAGCTAAGACCTAGGTAATGAGGCAATGACCTATACAGAACAGCCTAAGATATGGTCATGTTCTTTTTTAAGAATATAAACATGTCTACGTTTTCAAGTCAGTGATACCTGATTTTGCTGCAACTGTTCCACCCTTTTCTGTATCCTCTGAAAGACAACCTCAAGCTGGTTGCAGTCTACCTGCGGTAGGATCTGGAATCTTGGGTCCAGCGCAGTGCTCTCCAACACTGTCCAGCATTGTCTGTTACAATAGCGATGCAATGGTTCCGCTTTTTAAGATCCCACTCTGTGACAGCTTCTTGTAAAACTTCAGCAATGTTTGCCCCTGTGTGTGATTCAAAAAGTGGGCGCATCTGCAGTACAAAATGTACCATTTCCCAATTACTGTTGATAATATGGGCTGTAATTGTGATATAGCTCTGCGTACACCTAGAAGTCCAACCGTCAGTAGTTATGGCGATGGTTTGTGCCTCTTTCAGAGCCTGTACAATGTTTACCTTGCACTCCTTGTAGAGGGTCGGGACCACCGTGTGAGTAAAATGTGCGCATGACGGGATGGCGTACTTTGGTTCCAGTGTGTGGATGAGTCGCCGAAATCCCAGATTTTCTGCGACAGAAAATGGTCTCATATCGGCTGCAATCAAAACGCAGTGTCTCTTGTTATTGCCGTGGCTCTTGCATTGGATGTTGGAAGTTTAGCTGTAAAGACATTTGTTATGGTTCTTTGCCCTTTCATGCGAACTGAATTGCTTTCCGTTTTCTTCACAGGTGGAGCTTTTAGTAATGAACTGTGGTTGTTTTCTAAATGCTTTTGCATAGTGCTTGTGTTAGCAGAGGTGTACGGTATTAATTTCTTACAGTGTTTCCAAATTGTCTTTGTTTTGTCTGTCATTTGTCATGCCGTTTCTTATTTCCACCGGGAATCAAAAATGTTGCCACACCAACGATTTAAATGTCGCGGACGCATCTTCTCTTCTTATTTCTCCCTCACACTCCCATCATGCCAATAACGCAAGGATATCATCACGTTCTCGCGAGACCAGTCACATCTCCTAAGACAAATCAGATCTCGTCACACTCCTACTAAACACTGAAAAAACATAGGCGCTTTTTGTTTTGTTTTTTTTTTCAGAATTTTTAGTTTGAAAGTCTGTTATTTAGGTTTCATTTGCTCCAGCTCTCTGCAACTGATATTGTTTGATTCCATTATGTGTCAGGATGTACCAGTAAAAAGAGTCTTTCAAATATGAGCTTGTAAAGTAAATTTATTGAGTTATAACCAAAGGGAGTAAAATTGTCTCTTTTTTTGCATCTGAAAGTGTCCTTGTGAGTATCCTTTTTCCACCCCTATTCTGTTGAATCCTTTGTTTCCTCCTCCTCTTATAGATTCAGCATTTCAATTGTGGTCCAGAAACGGAATTAACTGTGTTAAGGACCTTTTCAAAGTTGGTACATTTATTTCATTCCAACAGCTAAGAACAGACTCTGAGATCTCTCAGTCTAATTTTTTAAAATATTTACAGGTCCGTAGCTTCATTAAAAAACATTTCTCTCCTTCTTTGAATCAACCAGAAGGGGGCTGGATAGATGAGTTGTTAAATATGGATCCTTTTCAAAAGTGTATGATGTCCATTCTATATGAGATTATTCAAAGAACCACCTCCCCATCTCTAGATCATATAAGGAGGCAGGGGAAGGAGGAACTTGGAATAGAGATATCAGATACAGCCTGGAAGTGCGCAGTATGTATCCAGGGTCAGACTCATCTCATGTGGTTTAGAACCAGCAGACTTAAGTCATACGTTCTGGGTATGCCCAAGATTAAAAGGTTTTTTGGATTGACATCTTCAGAACATTTTCATCTATATGTAACAAAGATAAGGACCCTAATCCTTTGACATTTTCGGTGTAGTGCTGGAAGAAATTAATTTATCAGCTAATCAGCTAGAAATAATTAACTTTTCCTCACTATTGGCTAGACGCTGTCACATGTACCAGATCACGTGAGGTCACGAGGTCCCGGAAGTAACATCACGCAGGTATTTAAACAGGAAGCAGGTGTTGTCTAGCACCAGACATTGAGTTTTCGATGCGAGACTCATTCTCCGGTCCCTTCTCTTCATCGGCTCACGTCTGTGTGCGTGTGGGAACGCGGATTTCTTGGTGGAAATCTCAACTCCGTGTTGGAGCGTTCTCAGAACAAACTGCGTGGTTAACCTGCTCACTCGTGTGTATCCGCGTTTGAGTTTTCCGCTGCGCTACACGGGGACATATCTCGATCATTCATCTCTGTTCTCGCCTCCGTGACAGAATGTCTGTCACTGCGCCGACTCCTCCTCCACCTGTCGCCTCAGAGGCCCACTCAACCGGAGCCGGGGAGCCCATGCAGATAGGACGCACCTCCCTGTCGGCAGCAGAGAGGGCCAGACGCTACCGCGAGGGCCTATGTGCCTATTGCGCCTCCCCAGACCACCATCGTGCGATCTGCCCTCTTCGTCCGGGAAACGGCCAGACCAGGTAAAGAGGGGGAGGTCTTTATCTGGTCCTGTGACGACAAAATCCTGTCCCACTGAACCCCGGCTGCTCCTTCAGGTATCAATCCTCATGGGCCACCAACGGATCGCGACCACCGCATTTGTTGACTCAGGTGCGGCTGGGAACTTTATCGATCATGCTTATGCTGCCCAGCTGGGGATTGAGACTGAGGTGTTAACCCAGCCCTTAAAAATCACAGCCATTGACGGTCACCCCCTTAACTTCAGCCCCGTCACTCACCGCACCAAGGAGATCCAACTCATCATAGGTAACCACTCAGAAAAGATTCAACTCTACCTAACCAAGATTACCTCACCTCCTGTCATTCTAGGTCACCCTTGGCTTATCACACACGACCCCTTCATATCCTGGACCAGCGGCAAAATCGTCCACTGGGGGGCGACCTGTCAGGAGCTCTGTCTCCGGGCTAAGGCTGGGACGTGTTCAGGGGAGTCCGAGGCCTCCGATGTCAACCTGGAGGAGATCCACGCTCCGTACCGTGACCTGGCCGAGGTCTTTAGCAAACGCAGTGCGGCCCAACTGCCACCTCATTGCCCCTACGACCTCGCCATTGAGGTCGGGCGCGGTGCCCCCCCGCGGCCACCTGTACTCCCTGTCGGCCACCGAACAACAGGCGATGGAGGAGTACGTAGCTGAAGGACTTCGGGCCGGTACTTTTCGTCCTTCCAGCTCCCCGGCGGCCGCGGGGTTTTTCTTCGTGAAAAAGAAGGACGGGGGCCTTCGTCCGTGTGTCGATTATCGGGGGCTGAATCAGATCACCGTCAAGAACCGTCATCCACTCCCACTCACCAATACCGCCCTGGACGCCCTCTCTGGTGCCCGCTTCTTCACGAAGCTGGACCTACGGAGCGCTTACAACTTGGTTCGCATCAGGGAGGGCGATGAGTGGAAGACGGCCTTCATAACTCCCACTGGTCACTACGAGACCCTCGTTATGCCGTTTGGTCTGTGCAACAGTCCGTCAGCATTTCAACAGTTTATCAACGACGTTCTCCGGGACATGCTGGGTAGATGGTGCTATGCGTATCTGGATGACATCTTGATATACTCGAAGACGCTGGAGGAACACACCCAGCATGTCCGAGCAGTGCTTCGGCGGTTGCTGGCCCACCAGTTGTACTGCAAGTTGGAGAAATGTGCTTTTCACCAGCACTCCACCACATTCCTCGGCTTCGTCATCTCCTCTCAGGGTGTGGCCATGGATCCCCAGAAGCTGGAAGCTGTGCGCTCGTGGCCCCTACCCACGTCGCTTAAGCAGTTGCAGCGTTTTCTGGGGTTCGCCAATTTCTACAGGCGGTTTATCCAGGGCTTCAGTGCAACTGCAGCACCCCTCACTACTCTTACCAAACCTTCACATGGAGACTTTCAACTCACTCCCGAAGCCATCCAAGCCTTCAAGACACTGTGCACTCTGTTCACCACCGCTCCAGTCCTCACCCACCCCAACCCGGACAAACCCTTCGTTGTTGAGGTGGACGCTTCCGATGTGGGCGTAGGAGCGATCCTCTCGCAACGTGGTCCAGACGGTAAACTGCATCCATGTAGTTTTTTCTCTAGAAAATTCAATCCCACTCAGCAGCGTTACGGGGTAGGGGACCGTGAACTGTTGGCCATCAAGTGGGCTTTGGAGGAATGGCGTCACTGGCTCCAGGGCGGCGGCGACCCATTCACCGTCTGGACCGACCACCAGAACCTCACCGTGATCCGCCAGACCAAACAGCTTAACCCCAGGCAGGCGCGGTGGGCCCTATTCTTCGAACACTTTAACTTCCAACTGTCGTACCGGCCCGGTTCGAAGAATACCAAAGCGGATGCCATCTCCCGTCAGCACCAACGAGACGTCACCACCTCGGAGGCCGCGCCTGTCCTGCCTTCACACATCATCTTGGCACCTCTCCGGTGGGGGTTAGAAGAGAGAGTCCGCCAGAGTCACAGCCAGGATCCCCCACCACCGGAAACTCCCACTGGACGTCTCTTCGTACCTAACACCTTACGTCAAGAAGTACTCCAATGGGGGCACGACTCCACTCTGGCAGGACACCCGGGAGTCCAGCGGACCATCTCATTCATCACCAGGGCGTTTTGGTGGAAGACGTTGAGGAGAGACGTACAAGAGTACGTCCAGGCATGTACCATCTGCGCTCGCTCCAAAACCACCAACACTCCCTCCACCGGCGAGCTGCAGCCCCTCCCCATCCCCAAACGACCCTGGTCCCACATCTCCATCGATTTCGTCACTGGACTCCCCGACTCCCAAGGCAAGAACACCATCCTGACCATTGTGGATCGTTTCTCGAAGGCTGTGCACCTGGTGGCTCTCACCGGACTCCCCTCTGCCAAGGACACCGCGGAACTCATACTCGAACACGTAGTCCGCTTGCATGGGTTCCCCAAAGACATCGTCTCGGACAGAGGGCCCCAGTTCACGGCCAAGTTCTGGCAGGCCTTCTGCCGTCTGGTCGGCACCACCTCCAGTCTGTCGTCAGGGCACCATCCGCAGACTAACGGCCAGACGGAGCGGGCCAACCAACAGCTGGAGCGTTTCCTCCGATGCTTTGCTGGTGAGCATCAGCGCTCCTGGGCACGCTACCTCGTTTGGGCTGAACTATCGAACAACCTCCTCACCTCCTCGGCCACCGACCTCAGCCCTTTCGAGGTATGCTACGGGTATCAACCTCCGGTGTTCGAACATCAAGAGCCGGAGGTTGAGGTCCCGTCCGCCCAACAGTTGGTCCGCCGGTGCCGGCGGCTTTGGAATCAAGCACGCACCGCCATCCTGAAGGCTAACACCCGCTACACCACACAACACCGCCGCCGGCACCCTCCGGGACGATTGTTTCATGTTGGTGACAGGGTTTATCTTTCCACCCGCAATATCAACTTAAAGACGGACTCTAAGAAACTCACTGCTCGGTTCATAGGACCTTACAAGATCACTCATCGATTAAACCCTGTCACCTTCAGGCTCCAGCTGCCCCCCTCCCTCCGGATCCACCCTGTATTCCATCAGTCCCAACTCAAACATGTCTTTTTCTCTCCTCTGTCTCCCCAGGTCACCGCCCCACCTCCGCCCCGGATCATTGACGGTGGTCCTGCGTACACCGTCCGGCGAATCCTTGATTCGCGACCCCGTGGCCGTGGCACCCAGTACCTTGTTGACTGGGAAGGTTACGGTCCGGAGGAGCGGTCTTGGGTTCCCGGGCGGTTCATCTTGGATCCAGCTCTCATCCAGGACTACCGTCGTCGGGTATCCTCCATCCCGGGACCGTCCGGTGCCGGTCCTGGAGGGGGGGGTACTGTCACACGTACCAGATCACGTGAGGTCACGAGGTCCCGGAAGTAACATCACGCAGGTTTTTAAACAGGAAGCAGGTGTTGTCTAGCACCAGACATTGAGTTTTCGATGCGAGACTCATTCTCCGGTCCCTTCTCTTCATCGGCTCACGTGAGTAATCTCTCTGCTCTTCGGAGCGTTTATCTACCTGTCTGTGTGCGTGTGGGAACGCGGATTTCTTGGTGGAAATCTCAACTCCGTGTTGGAGCGTTCTCAGAACAAACTGCGTGGTTAACCTGCTCACTCGTGTGTATCCGCGTTTGAGTTTTCCGCTGCGCTACACGGGGACATATCTCGATCATTCATCTCTGTTCTCGCCTCCGTGACAGACGCCTGATTCTTCTCAGTTGGAAGAAAGCAATCTCAAGTACACTATCCAAGGCTCCTCTGGAAAGTCTTATAGTCTTGCAGCCTTTTTATCTTACATTAAATCGTCATCATGGGCCACTATGTTATAATTGATCGTAATTGACCCCTTCTTAAGTGGTGCGTGCGTGTTTGTAGTTGTGTTTTGGTGTGAAATATGCGAGTTAAGTACAATGTTGTATATGTTTGTATGGTTGTGATTGTGTAATAATGAAAACCAATAAAAAATATTTGAACTAAAAGTGTCCTTGTGAGTATCCTTTGCAAAAACAGGTTTTATAAAGCACATTACCCCCCTAATCCTATTTTACTATGTGCCATACCACTTTTATTGATAAATGACGGAATAATGTTTCATTTTTGTTTTTCTAAGTGGTAATATACAAAATGGCATAGGCGAATTACACCAAATATCACATTTTGTGATCGTTTTTTTTCTTTCAGGAGACACAAGACTCTGTAAATTGTAAAATCAATGTGGTTTATTACATTCTAAAACAGAATCCACATGCTCCAGCTTTATATCATTTCATTTATGTGCATCATTTTTGTCCCCTGTCCCCTGCATCAGCAT
The DNA here is from genome assembly GCA_012976165.1 of Labeo catla. NCBI lineage: Eukaryota > Metazoa > Chordata > Actinopteri > Cypriniformes > Cyprinidae > Labeo > Labeo catla. Next base: position 66,575 of record VONZ01002015.1, on the reverse strand, counting down.
CAGCATCATGCCTCCCTGCATCACCTGTCTGCCTCCTGGTGAGCGGATGTGATCTGTGCCTCTATCTGCCATTGCTGCAGCTGCTCTCTGATCTTCAGAATGTGAAACAAAGAAATAGCCGTTTATAAACAGCACTGTAATAATATCCACGTATATTTACTGAAACACCTCCTGTACTGTACTTTACTGTCAGTACATAGTTTAGCAGATTGTTTGCGGTGCCTTCACGTTTTAAACTAACTATAATTATATCACAAACCTGAATATAAGCTTTATAAATAGTAGTAGATGCTCTTATCAGCTGCGTGTGATGTCCTCTCCACGGCCTCTGGCCGTTCTTTTCGCTTTGAAAAACCGATTGTATCAGCGCTATTGTCTTCCAGAAAAACATCTTCAAAACAGTCAAAAAACTACAACTCCCATGCTCAAAACAGCTTAGCGCTGACCTGGAACCTCTCTCTCGCCATCTTCTCTGCTGAGGCAGAGCAAAGCCCAGAGGTGTCAGATTTCACGGCTGCTCGAGTAGCATCTAGTCTGACCTACCATAGTGCTTTGAGCAGCCAAGAGTTGTAAAACATCAGAGGCGCTACTTTGAGCGTCTACGATTTGGAGAGTGTTTCTTAAAAAGTGCATCTTTTTCAGCCTGGTAGCTTCTGCGACAAAACAATGGATTCTTACCAACGGAGGCACACACAAATGTGTCTCGTTTGAAAGAAGAAATCCTAATATAAAAGATAATATAGAGTTTGTGGCTGTTTGCAGCTGTCTGGAGCAGTAGTACAAGTACGAATATGATAAATGAAAATAATTTCTTAGAGTTAACGGTTTTGACATCTCGATTCTATAAAAGACCATTCAATTTATGATTGTCACACAATAAAATAATCAACATAGCCAAATTTCTGAGAGTGAGAGCTTTCATGTTGTCATGTGTCGTGTGCGGGAATGAGGAGTGGGGACGAAGAAGTCAGGAACACGCAGTTTATTTATAATATCCATACAACGGAACAGGAACGAACAGGAACAGCAGGGAATCCACACGCAACACAACGAAAATAACTATAAATGACTTTAAGAACCGACAAACAAACGGGGAACAGAACCAAACTTAAATAACCAGGCTAATCAGATGAGGACAGGTCTGAGTGATTAAACAATGACTTCATAATAGAAAACGGAACAGGAAAGACCAAATAAGGGCATACAAGGGAAAAACCAATGAAACAGTCCAAAGGGGTGTGACATGTGATATATGACTTGACTGTTTTGTGAAAAAATATTTAAAAAAATACACATTTTTGTGTGTACACAAGAATAATGTAAAACAAGCAGTGAAATGACTGCAAATAATTAAATTGCTTTAGTTGTCATCACACCACACTGCTTACCCCTTACCAAGAGTTGTAAAACATGATTAAACAATGACTTCATAATAGAAAACGGAACAGGAAAGACCAAATAAGGGCATACAAGGGAAAAACCAATGAAACAGTCCAAAGGGGTGTGACATGTGATATATGACTTGACTGTTTTGTGAAAAAATATTTAAAAAAATACACATTTTTGTGTGTACACAAGAATAATGTAAAACAAGCAGTGAAATGACTGCAAATAATTAAATTGCTTTAGTTGTCATCACACCACACTGCTTACCCCTTACCAAGAGTTGTAAAACATCAGAGGCGCTACTTTGAGCGTCTACGATTTGGAGAGTGTTTCTTAAAAAGTGCATCTTTTTATAAAAGATATATATTCAAGCAAAAGTATATTCAAGTTTATTTTATTAAGTATACTTAAGTAAAGTTTTTTTTTAAGTATACTTTATGTAGTAAGTATACAAATATCACTATACTAGTAGTATACTTTTCAGTGTACTACTTTAATACTCCTTGGGACTAATTTAGCCCACTTTCTAGTATATGAAAGTATACTTTTAAGTATACTTTAAATATAACAGTAGTAAACTTTGAGTACACAACTAGTTTACATCTATGTTTTCAGTTTGTACTGCAAGTATACTAAAAGTGAACCAACAGGTATACTGATAGTTTACTAATTAAATACTTTTCTATGCATTTTTAGTACACTTTGAAGTATAGTCTCAGTAAACTACAAGATTAGTAGTTTTATACTGTAAGTATACTCGTAAGTTTTATATAAGTGAACTTTATATCATACTTTAAGTATACTACTATGTCCCTAGTTAGGTATTAATTTGTATATATATTAATTTGTATATATTTTGTTATATGAATATCTGAACATACAAAACATTATGAATAACTTAGTCTAATAACTAGACAATGTTGTCTTTGTTTGTAAAGCATTTTATAAGATTAATATTAAAAAGATTAGATCTGTAAGTCACAATACAACAAATAACTAAAAATAATGACAAAACAACAACAAAAAAAGTTGAAATGAAGTCAGCAAACAGAAAAACAATAATCCTATAACAATAATGCATGCTGGGAACTTACAAAGCCTTAACATTTCAACAATATGATATTCTTTGCTCAGACAACTGTGTTTGACTGGTTGGGACAACATTTGTGTAATTTTGTTGGTCTGACAAGGGTTTTTAGTTTAAAAAAATAACATTTTTTAGTATTTAAGACAAATTGTTTCATAAAATGGAAAATATGTATTTGCATTTTTTACAGTGTGGAAGCATTCACAATATTACTGTTTTGTACTGTAAGTTTGATTATATAAATAAAGCCTTGGTGAGCAGAATAGACTTCTATCAAAAAACATTAAAACACAAAGACTGCAGATTTTTGACTGATTGTGTACATACATTAGCAACATTAACAGGGTAATCCTCCCTTTCAGCTGCCAGAGAACAATATTGACAGTACATGCTCAGGATGGTGAAGAGGAGGAAGAACTTGTTTGACATAGTTTTCTCATACCTTTGCCAGAGACTTCAGATTCCTTGCAAACTGGAAACTTTTAATAAAATTGACCATATTATTGTAGTTAGGTTTATTGTTTATCTGAAGTCTCTGACTCTGCACTAGAGGAACTCTGTGCTGAATATGACCAAGTCATGAGCATGAGCCTCGTCCTTCAGTAAAACACTGCATCGAGCCTCTATGAGAAGATCAAGACCGAAGTGTCACCCTCCTGTCCTTCCCTCAATAGAGCCTGCCTTCTGCTGCTGTGGTAAGAATGACAATCTTTTTCATTCTCACATCTGTCCAGAACCTAACTCCTGCTCCTCAGCGAAGAGTCTTCTCCACAGCTGGGGACAGAGGTCTCAGATTCTCCTGAGAAAGTCAACATGCTCATTTTCTGTGTGTTTTTTTGGGTGGGAGATGTAATATCTACATTGTTCTATTTACATATCTTTACGAATGTTGTTTTCTTTATTTCTATTATCTTCCAAGATGCTCAAGTACTATGGTCCTTTGGTAATTACAATATTATTTAGGTTTTGCTTCTGATAGTGAAGCAGTATTAAAGCACATCAAATATTTGTAGCAGGTGTTTCATACACACGACACTCAGGAAACAAATGAACTTAAAGTAATAAAGAAGTCACTACTGAATTGTTTCCTATCTTTTTATCAGTATATTTTGTACCAAATTATAGGGAGTTGTCAATAAGAGTACTGATAATTATTGATCATTTTCACAGATAAAATCATTAACTATACCCATCATTAATTCTAACTTTTTCAGTAAAAGTAAAACATTTTAATCAGTGGTTGTACTATTCATTCATTGTATTATGTGATTTATGTATTGATGTGTTCAATTATCTGTGCTCATGACTTGGTAACAATTTGCTTGGTTAAAGAATAGGTGTAATGTTCAAAATGTATTGGCTTAGTATTTGTAGAAAATAACACTGAATAAAAGCTGATTAATAAATGAATGCACTGTTTTTGCTCATTTAATGTTTAGAATTTAATGTTTTTGTAATGGTTTGCATGTATCAGGGTTGGGGTCAATTCAGGAATGAACTCAACAATTCCAATTCAAAGAAGGAAATGGAACTGGAATTGGAATTCAACAACAATTACAGGAAACAGAGTTGGAATTGAATTGGAATTACAGGAAGTGGAATTCAATTCAGGGAAATTCCACTGAATTCCATTTATTGGATGCTTTACAAATAGAAAGTTATGTATGAAATAGAGTTGATCAAATGCAAGTAAATAAAAATGAGAACTGAACATTATGAATTAATAATTGAATGACAGTGGTGATAAGTTTCTGGATGTACTATACATTCAATATATGATTACCACATAATATATGTCTCAACTCACAAAAAAAAATGAGTTATGTTCATTCATGTATTTCATTCACTTTTTATTGCATCGAATTATCATCATTTCCTGAAATTGGCATCGCTAAGATTGCATCTCTCAGGCCTAAATATCTCAAATGGAATTTAGTGGAATTTATTTGATTTCAATTCTGTTTCCTGACATTCCAATTCAATTCCAATTCCATTGCCTCTCAGCTGCATGCAATTCCAATTCCAATTCCATTCCAGGAAGTGAGTTGGAATTTACCATTCATTCTCAATTCAATTCATGAATGGCCCCAACCCTGGCATGTATGTATTAGATATATTCACTAAAATCTCCTATAACAATAAAATAAGTGTTTTTTTGTTGTTGTTTGTTTTGTTTTTTACAGCAGAAAATGTTTGAGTTTGTCATTTATCAAGGTGGTACGAGCACATCCACTAGAACGGACTAAATGTGAGAAGCAAATATTAAAAATATAGGGAACATGGTAGTTTGGTTGTTAGGACGTACTTGTCACGTCCCTGCAACGTAACACTATAACGTCGCCACAACGAATGTGGGAATTGTTCCAATGGTTGGTGCGACCAGTAATGTCCTTTATAGTCACGTATGGGAATCACAAAGTTACATCGCTGGAATGTTATTTGGTACGTCGCTGCAACGAATATGGTCTGGTCCAGTAACGTTGCCACGACGTAACTGTGTTAGCTGGGTTGGAGCATGGAGGGGAAATTGTTGCCACTCCACACCGCTCACATACTACGATTACTACAGATGATGGGTTCAGAGTTGTAGTTCAGAATCACTTCAAGTCAGTTCTGAAAAGAGAACAAGAATTTTGTGCATTAAAAGTTATATTTATTGTTCGTACATGAAAGGAATCCACAAGAACCAGCTGTCTAACCTGTCAAAAGTCCAGTTGTTTCTGTTGCGAAAGAAACGGATTTTGTCAGACACTTTTTTGAAATCCTGCAGGATGTTCTTAAACATAACATTCAATGCACCTCTGACTTGATCATACAGTTGCACATTTGTTCGCTTCTCCTGCAGCCAGCAATCTCGGGCCATTGGGTCCACATACACATCATGGTTCACCATTCCAGTGGCAATGAAATGCACCCTCTTACGGATCTTCCTGATTCCGTATCTCTCACGTTCGCTGACAGATGTATCAGCTTTGAGGTATGCCACAAGTGCCTCTCGTAGCTCCCTCACAAACTCTCCGAACAAATCTGCATTGTAATCCACATAGAACTCATTTGATCTGCATAGACAAACATAACAAAAATAAGATAGCAAGTAATGCAAAGTAAAAGTTTAAAATGTGATTTAGAGGGGCCTTTTTTAAACCCTTGTAATGCCATTACTTTGCTAAAAGTATTTCATCATCTTTTATGTCTAATTCAAAAAAATGTGTGTGTGTGTGTGTGTGTGTGTATATATATATAGACAATGTAAAAAAAATGATTAAAAATAGTAAATTATGTTTATCTGAAAATATAACAATGCAAATATATACATACATGATTCAATGATAAACTCTGACTTGCTGTCAAATTCAAAAATGTGTGCGTGTGTGATGTATATCACACACACATTTTTGAATTTGACAGCAAGTCACTGAGTTTATTATTGAATCATTCATTCAATTGATTCATTTAAACAGCTGATTCATTCAGGAACTAAGTGACTGTCTTTATGAATGGGTATTTGAATTACTGACTCAAGATTAGTTTAAAAGTGCATTTTTAGTTTAAAAGTGCAAAAGGGTTTTGGGCAGTAAGTGGATTCTGATTAATATTGCGTTCAAAAGAATTTATGCAATACAATACTCAACGTTCAACTCAAAACATTGGTGTAGAAACCTTTGAAGCTCTCGATGACAAACACAAATATGCTGATTGGTTCAGTTACACACAATGCGCCGTGCCTTGTTTATACACAGATAAATTTACACACTATGAAAACAGTTAAAATCTACATTCATTGAGCTTCAGTCGCATAATGTGTAATAATAACTCATAATTCATTCATCAATAATTTGTCATCGCATCATCCTATGTAGTGTGGTGAAATATTATTACACATTAATGTCTATAGGCTATTTTAGTAATATAAATAACATGAATGGTCTTAATATATTGATTAATAACAAAGAATTAAAATATTACACCACCCAAATGTGTAGTTACTTCCTTTTGATTCTCTTTGTCAGTGCAGGTTTGTTTAGCTTATATTGACTGTTATGAATGCTGACTGTAGCTTGCATAAAATCCTTGAACATAAAACAACAGGACAAAAATATAGTTGATGACTAGACAATCATTTTTGATGACTCTAGACACTTCTTTTTGAAGACAGTGCCATAATACATAAATAAATGTTCTTTAGTCATATCAAAACACTACTCATGTGCGTGGGTAAAATTTACCTGAATGGCGGTTTTAGGTATACAGCGACCCCTGGCAGTCCTATTGTTAAATTCAATCAACTTGTTCAACTGGAATCAATACTTTATGTAGGATGTCTTTATGTAGGATGAACAAACACTTGCTGGGAACCTATCAGAAGATCTTAGTTTGGATGTCAGCATGCTTTCGCTGAATCCTTCATCAGACAAGAAGGACCTCAGTTTTGTTCCACTATGTTCAATCTCTGCATCAACTCCAACTACAGGGCATGGTGAAGACAATGGTAAAGTAAAGGAAATGGATGGTCAATGAGTCCAACTTGATGGAGCTGCTTAGCAGATGACATCAATGTGAAGCATCAGTCCTTGACACTAAAAAAACAACTTTGGGTAGCCTCATATGTGTTCACTGGGAATGTTCCAGTGGTCAAGAGGGAACATGAAACTCATGTGAAGAAATTTAAGGCATGCCAGCTAACAACCTTTTTTGGTGGCAGTGAGTACTCTAATTCACTGGTGCAACATATGTTGACATCGCTAATTGGGCTGCCTTGCTCAACCTCCAAATTCCAAAGAAAACCATCTTCTATACAATCCAGTCCTGTTATCTGATCCCCATTGTAGACGTTGTGTACAAAGAACTGCAATCACATATGATAGAATGCTTGCAGATGCAGAACATACTGCAAAAATGTGTACATTTGTCAGGGAATGGGAGATCTGACAGGCAAGTGTAAATGAAAACTGTGTACAAGTAAAACAATGAGAAAACATTTTAGTCATTCTCTGCACTCATCACTGCACGCATGACTGCACCCAAACACTGACCTTGCTGACCATGATTTATATTTAAATTAAGTTCCTTAACATGCTTAAATTTTTTTTTGATGTTCAGTAAGTGTTTAGAAACAGTGTATTTCATATTCTCATATTTTTGCTTCAGAGTTGCCTTCTTATATGTGGTTAGCAAATGTATTTTTTCTGCTAATTTAAAAAAACTAATAAAAATGTTTTGAAAATACCATCTTAATTTTTAATTGAATACAGTTATTGATATTATTACTATAATTATTATTATAGTATTATATTATTATTATTACTCCAAATGACACAAAGACCTCATACCATTAAAAATCTGTTTAAAGAGATGTGTGAAAAGTGCAGCACATGGCATGAACTGCAGTCATTTTTTTCAGACCCAGTTATTTGTACACTTTGCCCAATCTTGGCTGCTCAATTGACCCTTCACAGGGAGTTTGATTAAACAGGCAATCTGACCAATCATAATGACACAACATTTACTACAGTGGTCTATAGAAACCATATATATAAAATACATGTTCTGCCTTTTATGCGATAAAGATTTTATATTATATATTATATAAACAAATAAAATTGCCACTGGGAATTAAAGGAAATATAAGGAAAAAGTAGTACAGAATACAGATTGTTGTTTTCAGAACAATACGGAACATTAAAGGGATAATTCACCTAAAAAAAATAAAAATTCTGTAATCATTTAGTCACTCTCACGAATCTGGCCAGTGACCTCTGGTCCGCTCACCACCAGATGTCGCCCTCTCCTTACATTCACATGACACAAACTGTTGCACCACCCCCTGGAGACGTTGTGTCGAGTGTACGAGGGGTTGCTCTTGTGAGCCCAAACACCTCTGACAGCATTGAAAAAAGGCCAATGAAATTAGGTGTGCAGATTTTGCATAGCTGGCCATGCCCCGGACATCCGGGTATAAATAGGGCAGTGCAGTATCTGCTCATTTGTTCTGTTCTGAGGAGTTGAGAGCATCTCAACCCACTCTGAGGCAGTCCGGAGTTATGGCATGAAGGACACAACGTCTCCGTTCCCTCCATCAGGGAACGAGGGTTACCATACGTAACCGAGACGTTCCCTTTCTGCCAGGGACGGGGGCACAGATAGCAACAAGCCAACGAGTTAGCATAAATACACCTCACCTCTTTGTGACCTTCCAACGTCCAACAAGTTGACCTGTCGCAGACAGGCCTTTCCTCAGTGGAGCGGCTGAGAGTCTTGAAAACATTGCTAAAGTGGCTATTCCCCAGATGGGGAAAGACACTACGGAGATCACATCCTACCCGGAGGGGAGGTAATATGTGAATAAACACCTAAGGATTTACAGAGGGAATACTACATTGGGAGGATTCTGAGGTGGGCTCCATGTGAGCACCAACCCAATACAAGAGTTCACAGAAGGCAACCTACCTTGTATTGGATTCTATAGCAAGTTCCTCCGCTGAACTTAGCTACGTGAAAAGTGCTAGAGTAATGGAAGAGTGGTTCATGGTTCACACAAGGACACTTACTGAACTGAATAAGCGTAATCACCATAAGGGGTAGCACTATGGCAAGCTCTACACCATACCAGTCTCCTGAGTCAAAGAGCTTACGTTCAGGACTCTGGAAGACAGTGGCCCCATTCGCAGGTTATAAATCCTAACGAATGTATTAGGTGTAGCCCAACCTGCAGTTCTGCAAATGTTTGTTAACCCTCTGGGGTCTGAGGGTGTTTTGGGGCCCTGAAGGAGTTTTGACATGCCCTGCAATTTGTGCTTTTTGCAGTATCTTAAAAACATTTAATTGGCTAAAGTCTTATTACATTGTAATCAGCACAAATTGGGCTACAATAATATGTAAGCAACATGAATGTACATCTTTGTGTTTTTGAGAAACAACGTTTATGCATGGTAAGTGAAAAACTACATTTTTTAAGTCACTGAAATAAGACCATGAAGCACATGAAGACTTTTGAGAACTGGATGTGGTAGTCTAGAGTTTTTTCTACAAAATGATGTGAAAATCATCTTGTTCACTCGTTCAGAGAAAACAATATATTGATGTAAATTTTCTAAGACAAGTTTTGTGATCAAAAAGGAATATGCGAAGGAGTGGCAATGACCCAATGAATATTTAGCAATTTGATTATTTGTATTTTATTTACAACACAGTATAATCAAAATATACATAATGAAGGTCAAATACACATTATTGAGCACCCTGACCTAACCACAGAGATGTGAACAGACTTTGTGTAGTTTCTGAAAACTGTTTTCCGAATTCTGTTCAACAAGTGAAAAAAGTAAATCATACCTGATATTTAAGTGCTTGCAAAACTCACCATCAGTAGTCAAGGAACTTGTTTTACACTAGAATATCAGTGTAGTTGAACATCTGATGTTGGTACAGCACTCAGAGGAAAACAGTTTGAAGAGACTCAATTTAAAGACAGCAGGATTCATCTGTTGCAGGTATTAGATCACTAAGAAACAACCAACATAAGCAAAACATCTGTGAGCGTGTTAATATCAGGAGCATCTTTAAAATATATATAGTGTATGTATAGTGTTTGAATCTGTAGTCATAGACGCGCATTTGTACTAACGTAAAAAGGACATTTTATATCTGAGAAACTAATAATTATTGTTTATCACGTTACACATCTATTTGAGAACAGAATATTAATAAATATGGTCTAAACATACACTCAGTGTAAACACTCATATTACATCCTGTTGTTATACGATAAATAAATAACTAAATAATATGATATTTAAGTCAAACATAAGCATGCTTTGTATGTATTATACAATACAAACACATTTTATATCTGGGTAACTATATTATTATTGTAGGGTATCAGAGCGAATCAGACAAATTGAAGATCCGATCGAACATTTGGTTAAAACCAAAGACTTTTTGCGTTCTTTGAACGCTTCCTGGCTTGCACACCAGCCACTCCTCTAAAACGAAAACATGAGGAGATCGTCACATTTCTTTCTTTTACTTTAATCTTTTCTTTCTGTTGAGAGTTTCGTGTTCTAAGTTAAGTTTTGCCACTAAGCCGTGTCTCAGACTTCGTACCCACCTCAAAACTTCAACCAGCGTACACGACTCCATCCTCCAGCCAACGCCCAAGACATCACTTCCAACGACCACGAACCTCCAGCCAATCAGCAACCTTGGGAAACCCCCTTTCTGCAACGACGTCATTGAAAGGAATCCCTTAACACAAAGGCAACGCAACTACAAACCTCCAGATTGTAGCTGAACTGGTGCATTTAATATAAAGTTTAATAGCCTCATTGAGAAACTGTGCTTATAAATTAATGTCCTAAACTGCCGACCTTGTTACCGTGCTAATAAATAGTGTTTTCACTATATTTTGGATATTAGTATCCATTACAGAGTTGATGTTATACGGCTCGCTCAATGAATCACCGGCCGATTTATTGATCCGCTGTAAAACGGAGATTCTGTTCAATCTTAAAAGATTCCCTTTGAGCTAAATTGACCTCTGTAATCCCTTACAGTATTGTTAAGCATAAATGTAAACACTATTACTTTTACATCACATCATTTTCTATTGTATAGAGCGTTAAAAACCATCCTGGCGTCATGAAACATTTTGATGCAATGAAATGAAATGTACTTTATAATGTTTCACTTGCTGTAGTCATGAATTATAGTTTGATAAAAAAGTCTAATAAAATGTGTACACATTCTGTCACAGTAACACAGTAACAACTAATGCAAGTAGGTTAATAAAAGAAAGACTTGCTCATGAAAATATCTCCTCCGATGGATCGCGCCGTGTGTCACATTGTGTTCTTCCTCTGAATTCCTAACAGCGCATGTTCTTCCAGACAGGACAAGTAGTCCAGATGAACTTGGAAGAAAAGTCTCGGTGCTCTGTTTACAAAGATGTAGGCATGATCTAATTTAAAAAAATGAAGTGTGCTGGTTTCGTATGGATTACTTCATCAGAGAATATGTGTTTTCGGGAAGAGGGACTTCATCTGAAAGTAGAAATATCAAGCTTTTTATAGATATATCTCTCATGTGTGTGTGTGTCATGTATTCGCTGAGTTTCAGTTTATTTTAATGACGCATTTCAAAAAGAAGACTGAGACTGCTGAATGCGCACCCTGTATATTTTCTTTGTTTTGCAAAAGCATAATGTTTTGTTGATATTGTGAGTGTACACAAATAAAAGTAGACCCTTTACAGATTTAAAATACGTATTACTCTTATATGTACAATCAAAAATGTGTGAGCATTTTAGGTTCTTTTTGCTCCTGTCTTGAAAAGATGCAACTGGCATCGCTGGCGCCACCGCCAAAGCTGTCGAGGCATAGACTCCCCTGGTCGAGTGGGCTCTCACTCCCAGCGGGCAGGGTAAGCCTCTGGCCTGGTAGGCCATACAGATCACGTCCACAAGCCAGTGGGAGATCCTTTGCTTGGAGACAGCCTTCCCCTTCTGCTGTCCTTCAAAACAGACAAAAAGCTGTTCAGAATGTCTGAAACCCTGAGTATGTTCCATATAAATGAGCAGGGCACGGACTGGGACTAACAGGGATAGGTTGGGGTCATTTTCCTGGGAAGGGATAGCTTGCAAGGTTACCACCTGATCTCTGAAGTGAGTGGTGGGTACCTTGGGCACGTATCCAGGCCGGGGTCTCAGGACAACTTGAGAGTCTGCCGGCCCAAATTCCAGGCACAAATCGTTAACGGAGAGAACTTGAAGATCTCCCACTCTTTTGACAGAAGTGAGCGCAGTCAAGAGGGCCGTCTTCATAGCCACATGGACCTTGAGTGTTGAGGCAGACAGGTGCTTATCCAGGCCTCCTTGGAGGAAGGATAGCACTGATTTGATGCCATATCTCTGTGGGTCCTTTCCTTGGGAAAAACACCAGTTCACAAATGTGCGCCATTTCAGATCGTACAGCTGCCTGGTGGACGGAGCTCTTGCCTGTATAAGGTGCCAAATTGTGCTCTTTCCCTGAAAAAGGAGGTCCTTCCTCAGAGGAATGCACCAGGGAGGGGATGACAATAGGAGCACAAGCTCTGAGAACCAGGTTCTGTTGGGCCAAAACGGGGCTACCAGAAGAACCTGTTCTCTGTTCTCCCTAACTTTGCACAGGGTCTGGGCAATGAGGCTCACTGGGGGAAAAGCATACTTACGTAGGCTCCTCGGCCAGCTGTGTGCCAGTGCATCTGTACCGGGGGGGCCTAGGTCAGGCCGTACCACATCTGGCAATGAATGGATTCTGGTGTGGCGAACAGGTCTACCTGTGCCTGGCTGAATCAACTCCAGATCAGCTGGACCATCTGAGGGTGGAGCCCCCACTCGCCTTGAAGCGAAACTTGTTGTGAGAGAGAATCGGCCACAAGATTGAGTTAGCCCGGAATGTGAGTGGCACACAGACACTTGAGTCTGTGCTAACTCTAAAGTAAGAGATTGCGGGCTAGTTGCGACATGCGAAAGGAGTGTACATCGCCCTGGTGGTTGATGTACGCCACAATCGCTGTGTTGTCTGTGCGGACCAACACATGCTTGCTCTAAAACAAAGCTCGGAACGTCTTCAAGGCCAGAAGCACTGTCAGCAACTCCAGGCAATTGATGTGCTAATGAAGCCGAGGGCCTGTCCAGACCCCTGAGGCTGAATGCTCGTTGCATACGGCGACACAGAGGTGTGATGTTCATGTGCCCCAGGAGCCTCTGGAAATGTTTCAGGGGCACCGCTGTTCTGAGTCTGAGTGCTCTCATGCACTTCAGCACTGACTTTGCATGGTCTTGTGAAAGACGTGCAGTCATAGTGACCTAGTCCAGTTCCACACAGAGAAAAAAGATACTCTGCACTAGGGAGAGTTTGCACTTTTCCCAATTGACCCGAAGTCCCAATCGAGCCAGGTGGTTGAGAACCATGTCCCTATGGGTGCAAACCAACTCTTATGAGTGTGCTAGGATTAGCCAGTCGTCGAGATAATTGAGAATGCCTATGCCTACTTCCCTGAGAGGAGCAAGGGCTGTCTCCACGACCTTCGTAAAGACGCGGGGTGACAGTGGTACGCCGAGGGGAGAACCTTGTACTGATAAGCCTGACCTTCGAAGGCAAACCGCAGGTCAGAGGATCCATGCCAGGAAGATCGTCTGAACAAATTCAACGTTACAGAACATGTGGGAAAAAAAGATGTGTGTCGAGACATGCTCCGGTTGGAGACAACAGCGTCCAGCCATCTCGTGGAGGGCCGGAAACGTAGTGAACACCTTGACTTGGTAGACCTGCAGGATTGCAATGGTGTGCAGGGAGGACGATGAGTCATGAGCCACAGCCACAAGCGCCGAAGAAAACGTACAGACTCTGAACTGGAGGTGGCGGCTTTTGCAGGCAGAGATGCACTGCAACCGCACTCCACCTGGGGGACCTCCGTATACCCCCTCGCTGGACAACCTTCAAGGGTGGTGAGGGAGGAGTTGGTATACCGCGTCCCGGCTGAGAAAGAGGCCTTTCACAATTTTATCAACTCCTTGTGCACTTCCGTGAAGAAGGACACTGGGGACGAGAGTGGCCTGGTGTCACCCAGATACCAGTCATCCAGCCTAGAAGGTTCGGGACAAGATGGAGGAACCCACTCAAGTCAAGTCAAGTCAAGTCACCTTTATTTATATACCGCCTTTAACAATACAGCATTGTGACGAGGCGGCTGTACAGTATTAAATAGGAAACAGTACATCAACAATGCCAAAGGCAACAGTAAACACTCACTTTTTAGGTAAAGGTAGTTACTCAAAAACAATAAAATAAAATGCAATATTGTGTTAAGAGAAAGTGTCCCCAACTAAGCAAGCCAGAGGCGACAGCGGCAAGGAACCAAAACTCCATCGGTGACAAACGGAGAAAAAAACCTTGGGAGAAACCAGGCTCAGTCGGGGGGCCAGTTCTCCTCTGGCCAAAATTCCCGTGGTCTTGTGCCGACAGCCGTCTAGGTGATGTGGTGACTGTGGATCCATCTCTGGGGCTCATCTAGTTGATGTGGACTCCGCTGACATTCAGGGCTGTAGAGGTCATCTCTAGGTGCTGATCCACCATCTGGGCTGGGTTTGGACTGGATCCGGGGGACTGCAGTGACCATCTGATCTGGATACGAACTGGATCTGGTGGTTAATGTGACCTCGGAATAAGAGAGAAACAGACTAATATTAGCGTAGATGCCATTCTTCTGACGATGCACTGAGTACATCGGGTGTTATGGGAAGTGTTCCCGGTTCCGGTTGACCTAATTAGTGCAGCCTAACAATCCTTTAACGGATTTGAATTATAAGAATATGTTGATTTGTTATGTGTAAGCAAGGTTAAAGAGATGGGTCTTTAATCTAGATTTAAACTGACAGAGTGTGTCTGCGTCCCGAACATTGTAGGGTAGATTGTTCCAGAGTTTGGGCGCTAGATAAGAAAATGATCTCCCGCCCGCGGTTGATTTTGATATTCTCGGTATTATCAAATTGCCAGAGTTTTGAGAACGCAGCGGACGTGAGGGACTATAATGTGATAGGAGCTCGCTCAGGTACTGAGGAGCTAAACCATTCAGGGCTTTGTAAGTAATTAGCAAGATTTTAAAATCTATACGATGTTTAATAGGGAGCCAGTGCAGTGTAGACAGAACCAGGCTAATATGATCATACTTTACTCAAACCCGATCTCTTTGGCTGAGGAAATGTCCTCGCAAGTCTGACATAAACCGTCAGTGAACGCTGCTTCAGTGTGGTCATGGAGTAAACACTGAACACAGCAATCGTGCCAATCATTAGGGGAATGACAGTAACCGCAACCAGAAGGACACGGACTGTTATACATATGCAAACCAACTGTGTAGCTCTTTTTAGAGAAAAACTGCTCTATTAGGAGGAAATCTACGCTTCAAGATCGTTGTTGAAGCACCCAGGGGAACTCTCATAACACTTAGCTGTGTTAGAGAAGGGAGAGACTGCTGCCCGTGCCGTAGATCCATTGACAAAGAGGTGAATGGCGCTGCATTCGGCTCTGAAAAACAGAATGAGTGACCAGATACCGTGGAGCCCTATTTATACCCGGATCCCCGGGCGTGGCCAGCTATGCAAAATCTGCACACCCAATTTCATTGGCCTTTTCTCAATGGTGTTTGGGCTCCCAGGAGCGACCCCTAGTGTCATACACTCGACACAACGTCAGAGTGAACAACAGAAAGGGAACCTATGTTTAAATTGGGTGCAGGTATGTTGAATTTAAAGCATATAAACGTAAGATGAGATATTTATTGGTTAAAACACTTGATCACCCAGACAATATTTCATATCAATCAGATTTACTAGTTCTGATTGTTAAAGTTACTTAACCCCTAAAGACCTAGGACATTTTCACACACCTGCACTTTTTTTTTTTCAGACCTATTCTAGCAGTCAGCATCAAGTGCTGTATATCACTGTAAACAGGAGAACTCAATTTTCGTTTTGTCTTCTCTAAGAATGAATGAATTTCCAAAATTTCAAGAAAATCGCAAGCAACAATTGGAGGTTTTTTAATGTGCACTCAAACAGAAACTCATGACGTTTGGATTTTTTTCTTTAGAAAGTTGTATTTGGGTGTTTTACACTTCAAAATAAAATTTTATCTACATATAACAGATATTTTCAGTATGAACAACAAACACAAACAGTGCAGCAAGTAGTGGCTACTAACCAGATGGTCACTTGGGTTTATATTTGAAATTACATGTGTTATTATGTCCTATATTTGTCATCACAATTGTGCTTTAAAGTCCATGACCTCCTATATCTGAGGGTTGTTCCCCTTAAAAATATCATTACAAGCGACAATACGTTTGTATTGTAAATAATATCATGGACATATACATAAAATAATTGTGTAAGTAGTAAAACAATATAAACACAACAATGCGTTTTAAGTTTAGAAATGTTTTGAGTCCCTCTTCCCTTGCCTCACAGTGGCTTGGTCCACTGCCTGCGCTCTCCTTTACCGAAACACACATGATTCCAGAGAGAACAAAGTAGCTATGTGTTCCACACTTGTCCAAAGTTTCACTCATGTTTATGCTTATAACTTTTGAACCATAAGGCACAGAATCAAAATTATTTTTTCCTCTGAATCCTTGGCTCATGCCGAGTTGAATGAATTCAAAAATCGTAAGGAAACATTGTGGGGACCTATAGTGAACGTTCACTACAGGTCATTTTAACATTCGTAAACATGTCATTAGTCAAGATTCACTTTTACAAGAGTGGAACTTCTACCAAAGGGAATAAACCACACAAGAAGCAATGAAGTCACGATTAACAAGAAATACTTTTTATTGTTCATTTTGGTTTGTGTGTGCGTGTCTGTCTGTCGTCTGTTTCAGATTTTGGGTGTTATCCAGGTCTGATTCCAGGTGGAATGTTCTTTTTTTCTTTTTTCAGCCATTTCAACTGATCTCATCCTAAAATGGCTTTAATTACTCTTTGTTTTGCCCCGCTTTGCCCCGCAATTGCTGCTTACAGCTATATTATTCATATATTTTCTGTCCAATTTTATTGTTACTTTCAATAAACATGGTTATTTTATTGTCTTGTGATTTTTTTTATTTAGTATCATTAAAATTATTGAGTTAAATTAAAAAAGTCTTACAAAAACTCTATATTATTTAATAAAATAATAAAGAATTATTACAAAGCATTTTCGGCCAAGAATTTTTATTTTGGTACATCCCTAGATTTTTATGTAAAAAGAATGTTTTCAGGGTGATACAAGACTGAAATTATCTTGCTTATTATACGGCTACTTGCCACATATGTAAATAATTTAACAAAAAATATGAATTTCATCATATTTTATTATCTCAAGATGACTCGCAGTACCCACTGCAGCTGTTATCAGTTGTAGCATTTTTTGTCATAAAATAACAGACCACTAGATGGTGCAGTTGATATCAGAAATGAGAATTGCATTAGCCCAGTAAAATTATGAATGGGGAAAGCCCACCCAAGTCACTGTAAAGACTGTAACACTAGTAAATAAGTCTAAATCCTGCAGTTCAAAAATGTTCATGTTTGTGAAGAGGCAAGTTTGATGGGCAATTTTACTTAATAAATGTTAAAGAATCTGTAATTGTCACTGAATCATTCATGCAAGAGATTTGTTCAAAAACACTGACTCATCCAGTAATGAAACAAGTGAAGTATTTACTTCAGAATCGCATATTAGAGAGCCATGTACAGTAATAAATAGCATAAAGTTATTTAACTACCGTGCATTTCCTTATTAAATATAGACCTCATTTATATTTTAATCAGCATATGTTCTGTTGCATGAAATACAAATCTACTTTGCATGTTTGCATATTAGAAATCATTATTTGTGGATTATTAAATATTGAACTAGTTTCTAAAGAGTCTAAGGTTCTTTTCTTTTTCTTTCTTTTTATTGTTACTTTTTATTCAATGGTAGTTGGTGTTGAAAAAATTACTACAACAGTATTAAAAATGGTTGTTTTTTTTTTGAACAATTGAAATTTGAAAATTCAGGTTGTATTTATTTAATTGTTTATTTAATGCAATCATTAATGATGGGGAACTAAGTTTAACCACTTAAAATTTAATATAAAATTTTGATATAATGCAACTTTTACTTTTGCCTCATGGACCACAATCCAGTTTTGTTATGAAAAGTCTGGGCAACTCTGGTCTGTAGCACTGTAGCACTCATCCCACCTGATTGCACACACACACACATACTGTACAAACTGTATTTTCTATCACCCTACACCTACCCCGATACCTAAACCTAGCCCTCACAGGAGACTGTGCACACTTTTACTTTCTCAAAAAAACTCATTCTGCATTATTTATAAGCCTGTTTCCTCATGGGGACCTCACAAATGTCCCCACAAGGTCGAAATTTACCGGTATTACTATCCTTGTGGGGACATTTGGTCCCCATAACGCAGTGGTTCCCAAACTTTTTCTGCCGGGCCCCCCTTTTGCAGAATAAAAAAAGTGGGCTTGCTTTGTGCTGCAGATCCTCTCAAATCGGGGATGCAGCTGTGAGACTGCCACTCTTAGCTCATTTTCAATGTCCAGCTTTGATCTGTATTTTGTCTTGATTGAGGCAACTGCAGGAAATCCTATCTCACATAGGTAGGATGTGGCAAAAGGAAGGAGTATTGCCAGGGCTCTCCTGCCTAGCACTGGGTAGTCCTTTTCCACTCCAATCCAAAATGCAGCCAGTGCCTTGGACTTAAACTGAAGCCTCATTGTTGAATCAGAGGTGACATCAATGAACTGTTCCTGTTACGCTGTGCTGCAGTCAGAGGGTGATGTTGCACTGAAGGGGTCTCGAATCCAATCATATTTTGCAGGATCTTGCACTGGGAAATACCTCTGGAAATGTTTTTGTAGGGCAGAGATATGAGTTGTCATGTACAGGATCACTGTGTTTTGAAGTTTGTTGACCTCAATGAATGATTTCAATTTCTCAAATAAGTCTATATTCCCTTCTTTCACTTTCTGCTCCCACATCTCCAGCTTTCTTGTGAATGATGTGATTTTATCTGGCAGCTGGGGAAGGTGTGTGTTGGTGGCCTGCATCTGCAAATTTAGTTCATTTAGTTTCTGAAACATATCGCTTAGGTACGCCAGTTTCATGAGGAAGTTGTTATTGTTCAACTTAATGGCAAGTTCATTTCCCTCTTCTTCCAAGAAGATTCTGATCTCATCCCGCAATTCAAACACCCTGGATAAAACTTTGCCATGCGACTGCCAACGGGACCCGCTGTGAAACAAAACTGCTGTGTGATCAGATCCCATTTCCTCACACAGTGTGCAAAAAATCTAAGCTTTGACCGGTCTTGTTTTGATGTAGTTTACGGTGGCGATAATATATGTCATAACATCGTTCAACTCGGAACTCATCTGTTTAGACACTAGCGCCTCCCGGTGTATCATACATTGTGACCATTGCACATTTGGGGAAACACGCTTGATTAATGCTTGCAGACCTCCTCGTCTACCGGCCATTGCCTGAGCTCCATCTGTGCAGATCCCCACACAGTCGTCCCATTTCAGATCAGCCTCTTTCAAGTAAGTGTCAATTATGTTGAACAGTTTGTCTGCAGTGGCTCTTCTAGTTACAAGTTTGCAGAAAAGCAAATCCTCCCTCAAATCATCGGCATCAGTGAATCTGACGTATGTTATCAATAAACAGTCTTTGTTACTGTCAGTTGCTTTATCCATCTGCAGGGAAAAAAGGTTGTCTCGTATCTTGTCGTTAAGCTGCTCCTCTATATCTTTTGACATGTCATAAATGCACCTTGTGATAGTGTTGTTTGAAAGAGGAACAGCCTTTAGTTTACTGGCTGTTGCATCATCAATTATAGTTGAAACCATATCAATAGCAGCAGGAAGTATTAATTCTTCAGCTATAATGTGCGGCTTCTTACACTGAGCCACTCTGTAGGCCACTTTGTAGGAGGCGAGTTGGGCATTTGAAGGCACAGATGCTGCTTTAGTAAAGTGACTCTGTTGGGCACGACAGTTGAGTAGATTTTTTCTGAAAAAAATCAACTGGCTTATCTTTGTGTTCCTGATGCAACGTTTCATCTTAACTTGTTCGGCTTCATACTATCAGATGCTAATATTTTGAGGCACACAACACACTGTGGTCTCTCTTCATCACCCACCATTGTACTGGTAAATCCGAGTGCGAGATATGCCTCATCATATTTTCTTTGCTTTGTTGTAGTTGTGATCTTTGAAGTAGATTCATCATCTACTTTAAGTTTACCTGGCTCTTGTTGTCTTTTCAAAAACAACTACTATGCGTCATTCATTCATAATTTTTACTCGGCTAACAGCAATTCTCATTTCTGATATCAATTGCACCATCTAGTGGTCCGTTATTTTACGACAAAAACCACTACGACTGATTACAGACAGCTGCAGCGGGTACTGCGAGTCATCTTGAGGTAATAAAATATGTTGAAATTCATATTTTGTTAAATTATTTACATATGTGGCAAGTAGCCGTATAATAAGCAAGATCATTTCACAGTGGGGTCTTGTATCACCCTGAAAACGTTTCTTTTTACATAAAAATCTAGGGATTTTTGGCTGAAACTGAAACTGCTTTGTAATAATTATTTATTATTTTATTAAACAATATCGTCATTTTGTAAGACTTTTAATTTGACTCAATAATTTTAATGATACTGAAAAAAAAAAAATCACAGGCCAATGAAATAACCACGTTTATTGAAAGTAACAATAAAATTGGAATAGAAAATATATGAATATTACATCTCAATATATTATTTTTATTCAGTTCTATGAAACAGTAAAGTGATTCTAAGCGGGCTATTGACACAAAATTTCCACCAGATGTAGCCATCAAGCCAAATATTGAATTCATACAAAGAAATCAGAACATTTAAGTATACAAGTTGAGTCATAATAAATAAAGTGAAATGACACAGGGAATAAGTATTGAACACATGAAGATAACAAGGTGCAAAAGGGCATAGAAAGCCAGGAGATCACCTGAAATCTGTCAGTATTGAGAGAGAAACCCTGCCCCCTATCAGTACTAATTGATATCAGCTGCTTTAGTCCTAATTGATGGCCTATAAAGGCTTCTCATTACCCAGGAGGCACACAGGAAAGACTTCATGATGGGTAAAAGCAAAGAATCTCCCAAGATCTTCGTAATCTTATCATTGAAAAGCATTCTGATGGGAATGGTTATAGGCGCATTTCCAGAATGCTGAATGTTCCTGTGAGCACTGTGGGGGCCATTATCCGGAAATGGAAAGAGCATCAGTTCACCATAAACCGGCCACGATCAGGTGCTCCACGTAAGATCCCTGTCTGAGGAGTCCAAAGAATAATCAGGAGAGTTCTCCAAGAGCCAAGAACCACTCAGGCAGAACTTCAGGAAGACCTTGCATCAGCAGGTACTGTTGTTTCAAAGAAAACTATAAGCAATGCACTGAACCGCCATGGCATCCATGCACGTTCACCACGCAAGACTCCATTGCTGAACAAAAAGCATGTTGAGGCATTTGGAGAAGCCTGTGGATTGTTGGAAGACTATAGTATGGTCAGATGAAAGCAAAATTGAACTTTTTGGCAGTCATTCTACAGACCATGTTTGGAGAAGAAATGGCACTGCCCACCACCCCAAGAACACCATACCAACAGTTAAGTTTGGGGGTGGAAGCATCATGGTTTGGGGCTGCTTTTCAGCAAGGGGTACTGGCAGACTTCATATTATTGAAGGCAGGATGAATGGAGAAATGTACCGGGACATTCTGAATAAAAACCTGCTGCCATCTACCAGAAAGCTGAAAATGAAAAAAGGGTGGACATTTCAGCAAGACAATGATCCCAAACACAAGGCCAAGGAAACAATGAAGTGGTTTCAAAGAAAGAAAATCAAGTTGCTTGAATGGTCCAGTCAGTCACCTGACCTAAATCCCATAGAAAATCTATGGAGAGAACTGAAGATCAAAGTTCATAAGAGGCCCAAGGAACCTTCAAGATGTAATAACCAACAAAGGCTTTTCTACAAAGTATTAAATAAAGTGTGTTCAATACTTATTCCCTGTGTCATTTCACTTTATTTATTATGACTCAACTTGTATACTTAAATGTTCTGATTTCTTTGTATGAATTCAGTATTTGGCTTGATGGCTGCATCTGGTGGAAATTTTGTGTCAATAGCCCACTTAGAAATCCTTTTACTGCTAAAAATGTCAAATACTTATTTTCCCCGCTGTATATATTTTTTTTGACTAATTATCAAAATAATGTGTAGTCCTACAAAGCTATTGTTATCAGAGCATACCGTCACGAGAGGGTAGCATCATTTTACCAGCGTTGTCCAGTACAGCAGTACTACAGCATGTTACAGCACAGTATGTGGCGCTATTGGAAACAGGAACAAGTATACATAGACATTTTTTTTTGTCAACGCGTTATTTGAGCGGACTTTGCTTTTCCGTTGAGCATAAGCGGTACACAACTGAGCATTCATATGGGCCGTGAGCAACTCAACGGAATGCACATTCATAGAGCAGAATATTGAGCAGAGCGTCACACATTGAGCAGTGCGCGTTGAATACTGACGGGCGACACGGCAGATATTTTCGTCCGTTTATCTCTTTCGAATCTCTATAAAAATTGGCTGACTGTACACTAGCCTTGCCGTGCCCCCCTTATCATAACTCTGCGCCCCCCAGTTTGGGAACAACTGCCATAACGTGAAACGTGATAAATACCAGGTACACACACACTGACCTGAAGTGGACCACACATGTGTTAATTGCATTTTGTTCTTTTTGGCTGAGGGGGATTGTGACTTCTTTCATCAGGTTCTCCAGCTGCTCATGGTAGCCCCCCACATCTTTCAGCAGCTTCTTCAGAACACTGCGGTGAAACCCAAGGAGTCTGTTGTTGAAGACATGCTGGCCCTTTTTCGCTTTCACGTAAGAAGCAGTCAGGTTATGGTTAGAACCAATAGCGTCTAGTGCCTTCTGGGCAGCTTCTCTGAGTAAACTCTCTTTAGAATTGTAGGCAACACATGTCCCATCCCTCTGTCCTGTCAGGAAACACAGCACATACACACACTCACACAGCAGTTTATTAGCCACTGAATCTGTATTGAATGTGTGCATAGAACAAAACTCTATATTCTATTTCATGGATGTATGAAACAAACTTTGGACACACACACACACACACACACAAACATACGCAATCATTATATTAGTGTTCCTCACTCTGAGATTTGTGTATTGGTGTATCTCACCTATATTTAAGGAGGGTTTTATGGTGAATATCATAACCATGAACACCAAACCCAGCATCATGTACTTAGTAGTATATAACATTGTCATCTCAATCTGGTCCTTTTCAGCAAGTGTATCTCTGCCAAAAACAAACAAAACAAAACTAATATATATATACATATATACAGTGTTATTTTAAATTTGTTTATGTTATTTCTGTAGCTCCATATTTTAATTTTAATGACAAAACTTCAAATAAGAGAGCAAATGACAAATATCAGCATTGAAATCTGTCAATACTTGTTTCTTAAAATTGGTATCAGCCCACTTGGTACATGCCTAAATACCCCAAACCACCTCTAATTTACTGGGTCTACCCTGTTGTATTTGTTAGTCAGAGCTACTACCTACATTTACTTAGTTCATAAAGTGTATATTTATTTGATTTCACTGCTTTTAAGTTTACTAACGTATGAGATTAACTTGAAATTCTTAATTTTACTATTACAGAATTAGTGGACTTAAAGTTTATAGTTTGGATATAAACAATTAAAATAGAGCAAACTGCCTTATAAAGCTGCTTAGAATAATGATTGCATCATTGCATTATCATGCCACTAGGTGATGACAAATAAATGTTAAAGAAATTTTAATTGTCATTGAATCATTTATAAGAAATTTGTTCAAAAACGTCTCGGGTTACGCATGTAACCATGGTTCTCCAAGAGGGCACGAGATGCTGCTCCCCTTGGGGGGCACACTGGGGAATGCAGCCTGCATGACCCGATGTCTGAAGCATGTGTAAAAACAAAGGCAAACCTATTGGTTTACATGGCACATCACTTCATAGGCGGGTGCCTGGAAGTATATTATTCACTTAGTTGTCTGAAGGTGAAGTAAACAGGCAGGCCAAAGGCATGGCGTGGGTGCGCAGGCTTTGGCCTGCCTGTTTATGTCTCCTTCAGACAATTGAGTTCCCCACTGTGTGAACGAAATCCCAACTATGCCATGCAAATGCCTGTCCACCTGGTGGGAGAGCACCAAGGAAGCGGCAGACATACACCAAGCCTTTCCTCAGAAAGGGGCCAGGCCACTGGCGCCACGGGCCACTCACGTTACCTAGCACAAATGAGGAAACCTGATTAGATCAAGGGGAACATCCCACCCAGGTTAGGAGCACAGTTATCCTCAGATACCTATGCTATGTGAGCAATACTAGCCTGGATACACAAGACCACTAAAGAGGTTAACTAGAGAGCCTCTGGAAGAGCTCAAAGAGATCACTACTTAAATCCCAGGTTATGAGAGTAGCTGTTGGGCTAGAACACAACTATCCTCAGATAGCTACATCATAAAAGTCTTGTGAAGGTTTGCAGACCAGAATAAAAATACAGAGCTAGCCTAGATGGCCAGGTCAGACCTTCCTGCAGAGCTGCCCAGACCATGGAGAGTGGGCTTTCTACTTAGGCAAGGGCTCAAGAAGACTGTTACTTAACGATCTTAAGAAAGGGAGTAGTCACTGAGCTAGCACATAGATATCCTCAGACAGCTATGTACCTAGAAAGAGGCCAGCAGAAGGGGGACCGACTGAAACTATCCAGACCACAAAGAGTGGACTGCCAGTAAAACACAGTTAGCCTCAGAGCAGCTGTATTCAAGTAAGCCTGTCCTGCCATAACAATGGCTGGAATATAACCACCACATATGGCTGTACTCAGTTGCGTACGGCACACCCCCGCAGCCTCTGCGGTGCGTGGGGGGCCCCGTCGCAGGACATTCTAAAAGGCAGTGTTCCGAGACACTGCAAAAGACGCGAGCCATGAGCACAAAGGTAGTGCAGTGGAGCGGGCTTAATGTTTTAAAAAATAATAACTGGGGAAAATCAATTTATCTCACATTTCAGTTGTCATAAACACCATAGGCCTACTTCTAAGACAACCGCATTGTAATCAAAGTGGATATTTTTACATTTGAGGTGGCTTATCGACTTACAACGACGAACTGCAGTCAGGTCGAGACCTCGATGAGGACAACAAGCATGCAGATGAGCCTCCCTGAGACGGTTTCTGTTTGTGCAGAAATTCTTTGGTTATGCAAACCGATTGTTGCAACAGCTGTCTGGGTGGCTGATCTCAGACGATCTTGGAGGTGAAGATGTTGGATGTGGAGGTCCTGAGCTGGTGTGGTTACACGTGGTCTGCAGTTGTGAGGCCAGTTGGATGTACTGCCAAATTCTCTGAAACGCCTTTGGAGATGGCTTATGGTAGAGAAATGAACATTCAATTCACAGGCAACAGCTCTGGTGGACATTCCTGCAGTCTGCATGCCAATTGCACGCTCCCTCAAAACTTGCGACATCTGTGGCATTGTGCTGTGTGATAAAACTGCAAATTTTAGAGTGGCCTTTTATTATGGCCAGCTTAAGGCACACCTGTGCAATAATCATGCTGTCTAATCAGCATCTTGATATGCCACACCTGTGAGGTGGATGGATTATCTCGGCAAAGGAGAAGTGCTCACTAACACAGATTTAGAACAATATTTGAGAGAAATAGGTCTTTTGTGTACATAGAAAAAGTCTTAGATCTTTGAGTTCAGCTCATGAAAAATGGGGGCAAAAACAAAAGTGTTGCATTTATAATTTTGGTCAGTGTAAATAGTATATGTTTATGTTGAACATTATTCTTGTTCAGATGGTGCTGTATTAAGCAGTATATGAAATGTGTTTCTGTTGCTCATCTGTGTATTTGGCAAATATTGCATTTAATTCACTTCATCTGTGATAGAGCATGCAAACACGCCGAGAGCGTCACTAACGAGAGCAGAAAGTGTCCGACTTGACGTCTCCGTTTTCAACTCCACCCCGACTGCTCTCGGCTACTCTCGTTGATTGCTGTCTGTAGCCGTAGTTCAAATCGAACACACCTAAAGTGTTATGTTCTGATTGATTCCTAGGTTGCATGTGTCTTGTTCTCATTGGCTGATTTTGTCATGTGTTCTCCTTGTCTTCTATAAAAACTTTCTGTACAGTCATAGCTGATTATTATGTAGCCCTTCCTAGTTTCTGTGTTTACCTTTCTGTTTCCTAGATTTCCATTGGATACAAAGTTCACTTTTTCATATTGTTGGAACATTAATGTGTGTTGGCAGTGTATGTACAAATCTACCCTATAATGATTAAAATCCATGCAGTGGTTTTCAATTAATCTGTAAAAATAATAACCCCTTGTCAAATTGAGCCATTCTCAGATTCCTCAGATTCCTGTCACTCCCACGATAGTTGATTGACATGAGTGTTTTACCTCAGATCAGCTGTCACAGCCAGACCTCCATTGTCTCGAAGCTGGAGCAGTGATGTAAGTTAGGCAAGAATATCTCCGATTGAGGTGTTGTGTTGCTGGATGTAATAATGAACATAGCGGAGTCATTTACTCCCGACATCTGAGCCGCCGAAGATGCAGTGGATTACATTTGTTTTGAATGGAATGCGCCTCCCGATCTACATATATCCATCTATGTTTGTGTGAATCATTCGTGATCCAGCTTCACTTACAGCAGAAGTGAGTATAAGGGTTTGTTTATGAATCTTTGTGATTGGCTTTCCTAATAACGTGCTAGTTAACAAGTTTAGCAGCTAAACACAGCTAAAGTAAACAGACTCGTCACTCCACCGAGAGAAGAGAGGGGTGGGGCGAGCAGAGCCATTTGCATTTAAAGGAACAACCCTTCAGAATGGGATGATTTGTGCAGAGCTGATTTTGACAAGGTAAAAAGGGTGTTGTTTTACACAACCATTGAGAAATTTTAAACAAAGTATATTATAGACTTTTCATTAAGACCCTAAAGAATCATATCAACCTGCGTAAATTGGCATCCGATGACCCCTTTAACACAGTACACATAGCCAGTTTTTTTTTTTAATAAAAAGAAAACAATTAGATAGAATAGAAAAAGAATAGGGAATGCTAGTGTTAGATGGTAGATTTTTTTATAAAAATAAAACAAGTCAAACGACTTATGACAGAGTTCACGTGTGATCCATGAAACATTTGTATGCCACCAATCCTGTCATACGAATGATCATACGTTGATAAATGTGACGGCTGAAAATAATCGTCATTTAAATATCACACCCCTAAAAACACCCTACGAGGCAGGCCCGTAGCCTGTGTGCCCTAGCCTGAGTGATAGTATCTACGTTGGGGAAGGCCAGAGAGGTCTACCTTGTACCGTCCAGAAGCCAGACGTGGAGGTTCCACAGATCGGGACATGGGTTCCAGATCATGCCCATCCCCCGAGAAAGAAGGTCCTTCCTCAGGGGAATCTTCCAGGGGGTGGGGCATGAGGGCGCGAGGAGTATGAGGTCGGCGAACCAGGATTGGGTGGGCCAATAAGGTGCAACCAACAGAACCTGCTCCCCGTCCTCCCTGATCTTGCAGTGTCTGTGCATGGAGGCTCAATGGGGGAAAGGCATATTTTAGCAAACCCCGGGGCCAGCTGTGTGGGTGTGGGGGATTCCGGGGAAGCAAACAGGTCTACCTGAGCGTACCCGAATCGACTCCAGATGAGCTGTACCGCCTGGGGATGGAGTCTCCATTCATATGTTTAAGTTCATAAGTTTGGTAAAGACGCGGGGAGATGGGGACAGCCCAAAGGGGAAGACTTTGTACTGATATTTAGAAGCAGATCTCTTAGAAGTGGTGAACACCTCACTTCTTTCTGGAACCTTTCCAAACTCCCTGAAAACTGCCGTTATTAAGCCCTTCTGAAAAAGAGCAATCTTGAAAACACAATATTGAGCAATTATAGACCAATATCTAATCTTCCTTTTATAGGCAAGATTATTGAAAAGGTAGTTTTCAATCAGTTGAACAACTACTTAAACTCAAATGGATACCTGGACAATTTTCGATCTGGTTTTCGACCACATCACAGCACAGAGACAGCGCTCGTTGAGATAAATGATATTCGCCTAAATTCTGATTCTGGCAAAATATCAGTGCTCGTACTACTCGATCTTAGTGCTGCATTTGACACTGTCAATCATAACATTCTTCTAGAGAGACTGGAAAACTGGGTCGGGCTTTCTGGGATGGCTCTCAATTGGTTCAGGTCATACTTAAAAGGGAGAGGTTATTATGTGACTATAGGAGAGCATCAATCTAAGTGGACGTCCATGCCATGTGGAATCCCTCAAGGCTCAGTTCTTGGGCCGCTCAAGTTTAGCCTGTATATGCTTGAATAATGAGAAAGAACCAAATTGCCTATCACAGCTATGCTAATGATACCCAGATTTACCTAGCCTTATTGCCATTAACTCCCTCTGCCAATGCATTGATGAAATTAACAGTTGGATGTGCCAGAACTTTCTTCAGTTAAATGAGGACAAAACTGAAGTCATTGCATTTGGAAACAAATATGAAGTTCTCAAGGAGAATGCATACCTTGACTCTTGAGATCAAACAACAAAAAAATCAAGTCAAGAATCTTTGTGTGATTCTGGAGTCAGACCTTAGTTTCAGTAGTCATGTCAAAGCAGTAACTAAATTAGCATACTATCATCTCAAAAACATTGCAAGAATGAGATGTTTTGTATCCAGGCAAGACTTGGAGAAACTTGTCCATGCCTTTATCAAAAGCAGGGTGGACTAATGTAATGTTCTCCTCACTGGCCTTCCCAAGAAGACCATTAGACAGCTGCAGTTCATCCAGAACGCTGCTGCCAGGATTCTAAATAGAACCAGAAAATCTGAGCATATCACACTAGTCCTCAGATCCTTACACTGGCTTCCAGTTACATTTAGAATTTACTTTAAAGTACTTTTACTCATTTATAAATCACTCCATGGCCTTGGACCTAAATACATTGCAGATATGCTCACTGAATATAAACCTAACAGACCACTCAGAAATCTGCTTTTAGCTATTATTCCCGCAGTTGAAATCAGCTTACAGAAGAGATCAAATGTGCTAAAACATTAGCTACATTTAAATCTAGACTCAAACTCATCTGTTTAGCTGTGTATTTACTGAATGAGCACTGTGCTACGTCTAGACTGACTGCACTATGTATAATCCTTTCCTATTTTTAAATGTTTTAAATTTATTTTAAATCAATTTTTAAATAATTTTAAAAAGTTTTAAATTCCTTGTTTTATGGTTATGATTATTAATTTATTATTATTTTACTTCCTTTTATGTAAAGCACTTTGAATTACCATTATGTATAAAATGTGCTATATAAATAAACTTGCCTTGATATGCCCGACCCTTGACAAACTAAAGAAATGGTCTGTGCCGAGGTATGATCGAGACATGAAAGTTCGCGTCCTTCAGGTTGATGGCTGTGAACCAATCCTGGTAATGAAAGAAAGAATGCGCTTCGGAGTTAATATTTTGAACGGTAACTTGTGTAGAGACCGTTTTAAGACTTGAAGATTCAGGATGGGTGTAACCCACTGCCTTGGGGGGCTCGGCTCTGAAGCAAAAATCTGAATGAGTGGATGCATGCCGCCATTGTATATACCCACATGTACGGAGGTGCTTGGCATGGAAATTCCACTCGCTTATGTTTATTGGCCTTTTCTTCTTAAGCTCAGAGGTGATTGGGCTCCCAAGCGAGACCCCATGACGTCAGTCAACGTAACGTCGAATGCTACTGGCTGATACGGAACCGCTGTTGTGCTGATAATACAGTAAGAGGTTCCACAAGTTGGAGACTTCACCAGTCTTTAACCACACATTAAGTGACAGGTGATCCAAGAATCATAACATCATCCGTGACACGAGTACCCATCACTACATGATTTTGCCCCATGAAGTTGGCAAAAGTAACACCAGCAGGCACCATCTAGTGACAAAAGCTTAGAGTCTGAACTATACAATGCATGTAACCATATCGACTAACTCCTAAGGAGTGCTGAGCTATTTGCTGATAAAAAAAAATTATTAAATATATTTTTGTATCTGCCTACAAAAATTGTAATTGTAATGTGTCAAAAATACCCAGCTCAAATAGTCATGTGTCTCATGTCATTTAAAATGTCTCACAGAGTAGAATACAACAAGCATAGTTGCTTTGGGCTTTGGAAAAAAGCACATTAGTGACAGCAAATTCTCCCGATTAAAAAGAGCTCTATCTCACCATAATTCGTCACTCAGATCTAAAACCCCACAGATGCACATGTAGCCAAGAGAAAAATAGCATTCATGTGGTTTTTCTTGCTTGTAACTTCAAGAAACATGCTCAGACCATAAACAATGGCCCATCAATATTCTTAAAATTAAAAAGAGCCCAAACTCAAAATTGTACATCACACAAATCTGAAGATATTTCTCATGGAGTCAAGGCATACATCAAAACTCCACTGATGCAAATGTACCTAAGTATATACAAAGGTAGCATTCATGCAGCATTTTCACTTGTAACTTCATGAATCACGCTCAGATCATGGAAAATGGCCCAACATTATTTACAGCAGACTCTCACAAGTAAAAAGATGAGCTATTGCACATCATAAAAGAAAAAAAAGTGAAATTTCCTTTGAGCACTTTTTTTTCTTTTATCAGCAGTTTCTCAGCATGAAAATATCTAAACGTAGAACATTTTCTACCAAACAACACATTATTCAACACTATTTCAATCTCCTTGCTGTGGTTTTGGAGTTACAAGTCTTCATTTTTGTGTATGTCACTAAAAACAACTCTAAAAATGCCTTTAGGGCTTAAAGGGTTAAGAAACCACAGTACATTCTTTCAATCACAGCACATGCACACTTACATTAACAGTTCATATTGTTTTAAAATGATTTGGTACCTGAAGAATCTGTACGTTCTTGGTAGGTTAAGAGATGAAATCTTCTAGTCTTCTAGTAATGTCTTCAACTGAAGTCTGAAGCTCATCTGACTGGTACAGTACCTCCTCATTCTGGATCAACAACTTTGCCTCCAGAAATTGTCAATCAATGTTCAATCAAAGTTTTGTTAAACGTTTAAGAAGATAAAAAAAAACATACTTTTGCAGTCTAGTTCTAGGTGTTTTGCTCAATCTCTAATAAACCACTGTGGTACAATTCTCTCAACTTTGTAGGTCAATAATTATCAAAAAAATTATCAAACATTTGGGGGTGTGGACAAATATACCCAAAAGCCTACAGATCTGGCCACTAAGAACACTTTTTTTTTCCACTAGGCAGCCTGCAATTCGTCACGTGTGATCATGGAGCTCCCTAAAGGCGTTTTTTATGATTTTTTTTAAACATTGTTGTGATTCACACAATATCCACCAGGCAGAGTAAGTAAAACCATTCTATAGTTAAACACCACAGCCAGGGGTGTGTTTCCCAAAAGCATTGTTTGAATCAAGTGTTTGAATCGGCTTTGTGTGACAGTTTTCTCAAGCTTGCGGTCGTCCCTGTTGCTTGTGCATCTTTTCCTACCCAATTTCTTCCTTCCAGTCAACTTTGCATTTAATATGCTTTGATACAGCACTCTGTAAACAGACATTTAATGAAACTCAAATGTAAAAATTCTAATATTTTGAGATACATTTTTGACTTTTATGAGCTGTAAGCTCTAATCATCAAAATTAAAACAAAAAAAAAACTTTAGAAATGTTTTACTTTACATGTAATGAATCTAGAATATATGAAAGTTTCAGTTTTTGAAATAAGTTGCTAACAAAAAATGAACTTTTTCATGATACTCAAATTTTTTAGATTTGTTTTTACCCACAAAAAAAATCATAATTTTCATTTTTAAAAGAAAACAAAATAATAATAAAGGATATTAATAATAATAATAATAATAATAATAATAATAATATCCTAATATCATTCATATCCTCTGGGTCTGAATGCAGTTGTTGGTTATCATTATTTTGACATATTGGAGATTAATCCTAATAAACAACATTACATGAAAATACATTTAAAGCAGTGTATTTCTATTATCCCTCCTGCAGATCCTCATTTATGTCAGGACTGTAGCGACAGCAGCACGGTTAATTGCTTACCTCACTCACATATCCTTTATAATGGGAAAAATGTATCCTTTTTATGAAATAATATGTCCTTAAAAATAGAAAAAAATGTCGTTTTTACGAGAAAAGATGTTTTAACGAGATAATTATGTAGTTTTAAAGAAAACATCTCATTATTATGACAAAAGATGTTGTTAAAACTAAATAAAATCTCGTTATGACAGTTGAGTGAAGAAAATAATATGTGTGTGGCAGCAATGCGTCACCATATTCATGCATATTTGCATAAAGTATATGTGGTTTTCGATTTGACTTTTTATTTCAATTCCACATTTCAAGCTGCCTAAAATACAAAAGTAGACTAGCTATATGAATGATGTTCTATTACTATAATTAAAAACAACTATTTTGCTATGTTATGGGTGTTTGGTGTGGGGATAGCTGTAACAGTCCATTAAAAATGTTACAACCAACACCTTATGATGATTCCAATGAGTCCAATTATTCAATCACATCCTCTATTGTGCACAGTCATGTGAGGTTTTTGTTGCACATCAAGGGATTTATGTGAAATGTGTTTTCTGTCATAGTTCATGCACATCTTCTCATTGGATAAAAACGCTATCCGCCTCAAATGAGCACATACGTTTTTTTGTGCAAGTTAAGAATTTATGCGCATCTTGACATTTTCATCCAGCATATTTTTTGTGATATTCTAAATTTGACATAAAAAATAGGTAGATGGCAACACAGCTAGTGACTGAATACAGTACCCACACACACAGCAATTGTTTTTGTGCTAAATTTAAAGTCCTAAAATGAATACAGCATAATGCTTTTGTCACTTGAAATGGTTAGCTTTATTAAAAAAACTGATTATTCTTTGTTCATCAATCAAGTTTTTGCATAAATTGGATGTGTGGGTCTTATTTCAGCAAATTACTTCACTGTTACATCTATCCCCAAACAAAAAGTTACTTTCATCCTGGTCTCCCTTCACCAGGCTCCTGACGGGAGTGGGTGTGTGAGATAGGAGGGACCGCCACACTCTGCTGCCTACCTGGACCATTCCCTTTCGAACACTGCCCCCTCCTTCACAGGACCTCCACAGCACAACGAGGACACCAGATCCGCTGTTTATTTTAGACACTTTTTTTCCCCATTTCGGATACTTTTGTTCATTTTATGTTTAATAAAAGCCTCTCCGAGGCATGACATCACGCCCACTGTGTCTGTCATTTGCTCCTCCCATTACACTGGTGGAGAATGCGGGCAAGGTGGAGCCTAGACAGCACAGTCGGGCAACACCTGATGACGTCATCCCCTCTCGCTCGCAAAAGAAGTTGGTGAAAAGCCAGACTGGGATGGACAAATGACGGAGATGTGTCAAATTCATCTTTTTACTGTTTTTCTATATAGAACAGTTGGTTTTTGCTTCTACTGTATGAGCCTTTCCTGTTTATATCATCAGCTTGTGTTAAGTATGCAAAATATTTTATCAATGTTTAATGGCTCACGGTTAAAACTTAAATTTATCAACTCCTAACCTCTTTGACAGTAGAAACTTGGAAGAGGTTTTCATTTTTATATGACCAACACATAGTTTGTTACTACAATACTGGGTCTTTTCAAACAGTTTATGTATTTTAATATTTATCTAGCCTTAGACACAGCCAAACAGCACTCTCTCAAAGCATATTTTAAAATTTGACCAAATACAACTTCTAAGACAACTGACTCTAAAAATGTTTTTACCGGTCCACTGCCACTGATTTTATAACATTCAAAACATACCAGTTGTTTAACTTGCACAGTTTGAAACCAGGATTCCAGTGGCAATGATGATCAGCTGATTATGCTGCAGCTCACACCCTGTGACCCACTGGAGAACACAAGCAACTGGAAGGAGGTGAGGACAAACAGGGGAAGGAGACAAGAAACATGCTGGTGTTGCAGGTGACCACTACGGAGAGGCAAGGCAATTAGGACAGATTTAAAGAGTTACAGTTTATATTTGTGAAGGCTTGAAGTGTTTTAACCATGGGTTACCTAAACATTACTCGACTTCCAGCATTTTTTTTTCAGAGCTTTATGCATGTAAGGGCTGCATAATATATCTTTTCAGCATTGACACTGCAATGTGTGCATGTGAAATAGTCACATTGCAGGACACATGATGTCAAGTAGTGGAAATGAACTCAAACACATTATGTTATTACTTTTTTGTTGTTTGATACTATGGTAAAACTTATAAGGTTCTCATTGTCCATGAATAATCTACAAGATAAGTCTATTTAATACTACATAATTAGATGATATGTCTATCTGTACTAGGCCTGTTGGAATGAATTTTGTGAGTCTATCATAAATCAAATATTTAAAAAATAATAATAATAAAAAATACTATGAATTAATTGCTGAAATTACTCTTCCTATGTTTTTTTTTTTTTTGCATACACTTATATGTCAGGGGCTTTTTTGTTACGCTGTTAAAGCTAGAATAGGCAGTGTTAGAGAAACCAGCCTGAAAAGGTAGATTTTGCAAGTATCCAAGTGAAAAAAAATCCCACCTCTCCTATTCTCTCCTATTAGGGCTTGCACCAAAGCAACTCCCCCAAAACACAAAAACATCCTGTTTGACTACTGCTGGAGCGAAGCGAAGTATGAAAACACCAAACATTATCATCAACAATGATACCCCCCCCCAAAATAAACACGATACTTACCTGTCCAACATAAATACAGCAACTATGGTGTCAATTCAGGCTCTTCAGCTTCCTGACGTTAGTTCACTGCGGGTTCAGCAGCATATTTCGGTCCTCAGCAGGGTGTCAGACTTGTAAAGGCCCCCTTGTATTCTTCTGGCACACACTGTTCCTAATGGTAGCTGCCAATGTCAATATGGTGGAACAGGCCACTGCTTATTACAGACTTCTGACTAGGCTCAATTTTAAGATTTATGATATTTGGATAATTTGTTTTCTGGCTGACATATAATGTTGAATAAATCTGTTCAGCCACACCAGGAAGCCTGTTTATCTTCCGCCATGCAGATTATGCATACATTTGATTTCGGTAATACTTCATTTTCTGTGTGTACAATATGCACTATTTGTATAGTTATTTCTAAAAATAAAGCAAACTCATGGCACCAATTGAAACATAGATAGAGAAATGCAACAGAAAAGCTTTTTTTCTGAAAAATTAAGTGACAGAAAGTGTTAAATATATGTACACTAGATCCTTAGGTCCTTCCCTGATTTGTTTGTGTATACATGTGTGTGAATGAGGGAAAGATATGTATTCCCTTATTTTAACGAATGTCAATGGAATATTGGATTATTTGATGCTTTGGAAATACCGCTATTGCATGTTACCTTGCAAAATTGTTCCATGTGCGGGAAATTAACAGGATATTTCTAGGATAATTCTTGCATTTGATATTTTTGTGGCTATTTATTGAATTTAAGTTATTCATTGAACTGCCAGAGGATGGCTGATAAGTAATGAATGAATTGTCATGAACATGGTAATATGGTTCATTTTAAATTGAAATTGTGATATATTTAAATCTAAAAAAGCAACAACATTGATAGGCATTTATTTAAGCATATTAGGCTAATTGCAGTAAACCATTCTATTTGCCACGAGAGTTTTGCTCATTCATTCTCATGAGCGTCTACATTCCACCGCAAGCGCACGTGAGCCTGGCTTTACAGAAACTCACTAATCAGATCACAGAGACCGAACAAAAACACCCAGACTCTGTTTTAATCATTCTTGGGGATTTTGGGAAATCTCTCCTGTGAACTGCCCAAATACAGTCAGCATGTTACATGTCCAACCAGAGACAGTAATATATTGGACCACTGTTACACCACAATAAGGAATGCATATCACTCTGTCCCACGGGCAGCTTTGGGACTCTATGATCACTGTTTGATTCATCTTATACCAACCTACAGGCAAAAACTTAAATCTGCTAAACCTGTGGTAAAGACTGTAAAGAGATGGACCAACGAAACTGAGCAGGTTTTACAGGCCTGTTTTGAATTGATTGATTGGAGTGCTTTTGAAGCTGCTGCCACCGATCTCAACAAGCTTGCAGAGACTGTAACTTCATATATCAGTTTCTGTGAAGATATGTGCATTCCTACCAGGACTCATTTAACTTACAACAATGACAAGCCATGGTTCACTGCTAAACTCAGACAGCTCCTTCAAGCCAAAGATGCTTACAGGAATAGAGACAAAGTCTTGTATAAACAGGCAAAGTACACACTGGAAAAGGAGATCAAAGTGGCAAAGAGGAATTATTCCGAAAAGCTAAGGAACCAATTCTATTCCAGTGACTCTTCATCAGTGTGGAAAGGTCTGAAAGACATTACCAACTACAAGACACCCTCCCCCAGCACTGTAAGGAATCAACAACTGGCAGATGATCTGAATGAGTCTTACTGCAGGTTTAAAAAAACACCATTAACTCCTCCAACAACCCTCCTCTCCTACACTTCAGATCAGGGCAGGTGACGTGCACCAGGTCTTCAGAATGAACAAAAGAAGAAAGGCACCAGGCCCAGATGGTGTGACACCAGCCTGTCGGAAAACCTGTGCTGATCAGCTGGCCCCCATCTTTTCACAGATCTTCAACAGGTCTCTGGAGTTGTGTTAAGTCCCTTCCTGCTTCAAACACTCCACTATCATCCCCGTTCCAAAGAAACCCAAGATAACAGGACTTAATGACTACAGACCTGTGGCGCTAATGTCTGTCATCATGAAGTCGTTCGAAAAACTGGTTCTGGCTTATCTGAAGGACATCACCGGACCCTTACTAGACCCCCTGCAGTTTGCTTACCGAGCAAACAAGTCCGTGGATGATGTAGTAAACATGGGACTGCATTTCATCCTGCAGCATCCGGAAACGATCATGGCCACTCCTGGCCTTCAGGTCCCCACTACAGCACTACATCTAGGGCTTCGGTCCTCTTACCATGTAAGCTCTTCTTTCGCAGGTTGCTCCTGGACACCTCTGGCTGGACATGCGTGCTTTAGAGTCCACCTGAATAAGACAATCCGTCTGTGTCCTGCCCTGAGGGGCTTCCTGTTTCAGGGTATCCACCCAATCATCATACAGACCTAACCTCATACCATCTTGGTGGTCTAGTGTGTTGCCCCTCCGAGGAGTGGGATTGACAGCACTATTTTTCACCAACGTGTGAGTGGAAGGTGTTTCTGCAGGAACCCTTCTGAGTGCTCTGGGGAGCACTGATTACGAATCTAGGCCCTTGTTCTTGAGGTTCTGTGGGCCTTGCTAGAACGGGGCCCATGCTTTCTATTGAACCCAGGTATATATGGGTTACCATGCTCAATCTCGTGCCCATTATCTGAGTTAGTTGTCCCCAGTCACCTTGGGCCCCACTCTACTTATGCATCCTTGAGCAGGGGGTTGCTAAATATGTTCTGTAGGACGGTTCCTGAGGGAATCTATGCAGAGCCTGCGGTAACCCCCTGGGTGACAGGCAAAACCCTACGCACTTGGCCATATCCCCTTAAAGGAATATCTTCTGATTCCAAGCTTCAAGCTCCACCCTGGGTCCAGCACTTCTGACCCCTTTCAGGTAAGTCTACGGGTATGCAGCTCAGGCTTTGGCCAAGTAGGATGATGTCGCTGACAGCCGTCACTACATCTCAGGGGCACTACATCTCCCTTAAGCTTGAGGGAGTTGGTAATTAGTGCTCACCTCTATCATGGCATGCACTCACCTCAAAATGGCAGCATGGGTATACCATTCCCCATAGCGACCCCTAAACTACGGCCCACCCCCACATTTGGACTGGCCCTCTGAACAATGCCAGAGACATATTTTGAAATTGTAATTTTAAATATATGTTTTACTTATATCATGTCTATATTTGATAATAAAGGTTGGCTTTCAGACTAAAATTTCCCTTAGTTATTAACGAAGCAGAATTATTTGTTAAATTTACCTGCCAACAGAATGGTACATTCAACATAACGTCATTGCGATCTAACAGGTGATGCGCGAGCCAGCGAGAGAATTCAAAGAGACGACAAAATGGCCAAACGGTTGGTAAAGAGAAAGGTTGATTCAGAATGCAGGGTTTTAACCAAAAGTGGATAAGTGATTATTTTTTTGTTCAGTTCAAGGAAGTGTCTGTTTGTCTCATCAGCTATATTGTCAGAATACGTTTGTATGCCAGGTAGATAAACTGATTGCAACCAGTGGTAGGCCATTCAGTGACGGTGAGTTTATCAAAAAATGTATGAATGCTGTTGTGGAGGAGGTGTGTCCCGATAAAAAAGACGTCTTAAATGCGGTGAGTCTGTCTGCAAGTACAATCACCAGACGAATTGAAGAAATTACGGATATGTATGTATGTATATGCCCAGCTGCAGGAGAAAGTAAAAGAATTTGAATTTTTTGTATTAGCACTGGATGAGAGCAGTGACGTGCAGGACACGGCACAGCTGCTAATTTTTCTTCGTGGAGTTAACTCAAACTTTGAAATGTCCGAGGAGTTGACAGCCCTACAAAATTTAAAAGGCACTACGACAGGGGATGACATTTTTGGTAAAGTTTGCCATATGATGGGAAAGCTGGGTCTAGACTGGTCTAAGCTGGCCAGCATCACTACAGACAGGGCTCCTAGTAAGGTTGGCGCGCCGAGGGGGCTTATAGGATGCATGAATAGAGAAATTACCACTCCATTCACCAGCAAATACTCTGCTGCAAAGTTTTGAAGTGGGAATTGGTCATAAAGGTAGTGGTGTCACATATAAACTTCATCAGAGCAAAAGGACTTAAACACTGGCAGTTCCAAACCTTTCTCGCTAAGCTAGAGTCTGCTCACGGAGATGTGCTTTACCATACTGAAGTCTGATGGTTAAGCCGGAGCAGAGTTGAGGCGTTTTTACGAGTTGCTACCCAAAAGACGTCTAAGTGTATTTAATAGGGCACATGCAAAAGTCGCCTAATGATTATGAATGTGTCAGGAACAAATGAGACATTATTATTTATTATTATGAGTTAGGCCTATTATGAGTTTCGGACTTATGTTAAGTTGTTTCATTATCAGGAAAAAAAAATGCAAGCGATCACACGGGCGCCTCCCTGTCACATAGTGCATTTCATACTCCACACAAGCATATCAATATGGGCCAGTAAGAGAACACATTTATAGGCTTACAGGTTATTAAAATAAATCTTCACCAGTCTACATTTGAGACAGATGCAGTTATAACCTAAAACTGAAGGCTATTGACATAATGATAACGGACCGATGTTGCTCCAATTAGTTTATCATTAGTTGTTGATCAAGATTAAATGGATGCCGCTGTTATAAAAACTCGTTTTAATCACTAATTTATGAATTTATAGAAATTAGATGCAAAACAGGTTAAGAAAATATGTTGAATATATATTGTATAAATATTCATATAAATCCTATAGGCTAAATAGACTGCAAATAAAGCAGTTTCACGTGTTGCGTCTGCATAACAAAGTAAATTGTTTTAACATGCAATGATATGAAATAAAACCAGACAAGACGTGTAATGAAGAAAAATGTTTAGATAAAAATAAGCAAGTTTTTTTATATAGCCTATATACAGCCTATACATGTTTGTGTGTGTTTGCATAGTTGTTAGCTGTTATTTTAAGTATTATATCATTATAGTTCTTTTATACCGATAAATACAGTATTATTCATGGAGTATTTATTTTTTTCTTCAATTTAATAGAAATGTATATAAAATTACAAAAATAAAGGTGATAATAATATATGAAATCACCACCAGATGGTGCAAATGGCAACGTTTCTCACACTATTAAAACAACAACAACAACATAATAAAGATCACGACTGGCAGCAAAAACTGTAAAATTTAAGTAAAATATCCTAACTTAAAGTGCTAAAATTGCCTTTAAACTTTAACAAATACTGTTATTTTATAGATATTTCTTACTATTATGAACAAACACCTTTCATTTATAAATAAATAAATAAACTCAAATGACTTGCAGCAATAGAATAAACTTTCAGATCTCTCAAGATCTGAGAATCTTCATTTATTACAAACCAGTCAAACATTATTATTTTATACAAAGGTTCATTTTAAGAATTACTGAGTTTCAAATGTTGATGTTTTATTGAAAACAGTAAAGTTTGATGTCACCATGATTGAGATCAGTGTTTGTTTCAGTTGGGCTCTTGAGCCTTGATTAACGTGTTAGTTTTCTTTCTGGCTGCTTTTACTCTGTGTTTCTAAAGCATGTTTGTTAAAGCCACAAATGCAAGAGAAAAATTATGTCAGGCGAAGTTGGTTATTTTTTTTGCTGGTTCTGTAGGCATGTAGGCCCAAATAAATGTGATCACAAATATATGGACACCATGCTGATGACCAACGAGTCCTGGGAATTAAACTAGGGGGGGAGAGTAAAAATACCAAAAACACAAACCTGTTTAATGAAGCCAAGACAAAGCAAGGGGATAAACAGGACCTAGAAACTTACACTAGGACAAAAACAACATAAATATCCAAACAGTGTATTGCAAATATCCAAAAGATCCAACCAGAGACAACTCACAAGAAAGCTAGAACAGATTTTTATTTATCAAAGTCAGACAATCAACAATATCAATACTATGACATTAAGTTTGAGGTCTTTCTCATCAGAAATGTTTAGAAATCTGGCTTGAAAAAGCGGCTTACAATAACAAATCACTAAACATATTTAAAAGGGAACAGACTATTCTCATGCATGTTGCACTGACTCCTTTATTAAGAGATATGGAAAAATATTAAGACCTTATATTGTCTTTTGTCAATTTGTCAAATTGTCAATTTTTATTTTCTATAACATGACTGGCTTAAAAACTAGTTGAGCTGAAATAAATGGTCTGCAATATTGATGACGGTCTCCATACTGGAAAAGAAAAAAATGCAGGTTATCAGAAGATCTGACAATGCTGGTCTAAAGAATGCTAGGAAGGATAAAAACCAACTGCTGGTAAGCAGCTGAGGCTAGGGATTACCCAATTACCAAATCTGACTCCATCAACGGTATAGCAAACTGGTGTACTGAATCTCAAGGATTAGTTTCTGCTCTGATGTGAGGTGGTTTGCAATATCTCCTTAGCTTTGCTTGGAGGATTGGTTAAGGCCCTCAGTTTCTACCCAGACTTGGAAACCCAAAGATGCAAA
Source organism: Labeo catla (assembly GCA_012976165.1). Classification (NCBI taxonomy): domain Eukaryota; kingdom Metazoa; phylum Chordata; class Actinopteri; order Cypriniformes; family Cyprinidae; genus Labeo; species Labeo catla. Next base: position 25,058 of record VONZ01002015.1, on the reverse strand, counting down.
GCTACCACCTTGTTTCATCAGTGCAGACCAGGGATGGGCAACTGGAGGGCCACTGTCCTGCAGAGTCTAGCTGCATTCCCAGTCAAATACAACTAAAAAAAAACTTACTAAGTTGCCCATCCGTGTTGTAAACATTGCACAGTGCATTAAACTCAATAGCCAGTGAGAATGTCTATGACTAAGAAACAGAATTAAAGAATTATCTCTGAAGATACAAGGCAGCTCATTCATTCAATTTTCAGCTGTTGCATTCAGTGAACCAGTAGCGAATGAAGGTCAAACATGTAGAAAACACAACTGAAGAGATCATTTGCAGAGGGGGTTGTAATGGTGTCAGCCCCCCAAAATTAATAAAAAAAAAAATTTCAATACAATAATAAGCTGAATCAAATCATTTTAGCACCTGACAGTATTAAGCTTGTCAAACACTATAAACAGGAGCTCCATTCCTGGGCCTGACAATAACAGATTTGTTAAAAAATGTTTTCCTATGCGTTTGATTACACACAGGCGAGTACACACAAGCTACAATAATCTATCACGCCACATTAAAGAGCGCCAAAATGGTATTCATTGCCTAATGAAATGGACAGAATATGAAATCTGAGACTTTGTTTTATATCAAAAGTACCACAAAGCCTAGCCTATTGCTATTTTGTGGAAGGAAGATGCACTATGTACTGTTCATTCATCAACTGAAAACAGCATAGACCAAAAGATTGATTGTGCCCTATCGTATTTTGTTGTTTGTGATTAAAAATGATAATATGAACAAAAGTAAAAGCAATTAAATGTTTTATTCTAATTAAAATATGAAAATTATAATGATGGGTAATAATAGATTATGACAGAACTTTTAGTGTGTGTCTATGATGAGCAGATCTGTAAACAGCAGGGAGAATCATTTTTGAAGAGTTTAAACTCAAAGTGATTACCAGAACTTGACAGCACGCTCATACAACCAGTGCTTTTGTACTTACATAACTTGATTCAACATGGTTTATCTGAGTTTTTATTGAAATTTTCATTGTAATGAAGTATATTTTTAATGCAGTGCTAATTGACATAACCTTTATCACTGCTTAGAATACTACGAAATAATATGTTGCGTGCCTTATTCTGTATAACACCATGTCCTAACTACACACGATGTGACAAGATTCCAGTGACAAGCAATTTGGGTCTCCACACCAGACGCAACGTTACACCAGGGCACGATAGAATCAATTCAATATCACAGCCAGTCAAAAGCGTGTGTCTTTTCTGGTAGTGCACTGCAAGTTGCAATGAAATGTATACATTTATAATCGAATTCATAAATGTGACCCTGGACCACAAAAGCAATAGCCAAAAATACACTGTATGGGACAAAATTATTGATTTTTCTTTTATGCCAAAAATCATTAGGAAATTAAGTAAAGATCATATTTCATGAAGATATTTGGTAAAATTCCTACTGTAAATATATATAAAAAATAATAACAAAATTTCATTAGTAATATACATTATTAAGAGCCTCATTTTGACAACTTTCAAGGTGATTTTCTCAATATTTAGATTTTTTTTTGTTCCTTCAGATTCCAGATATTCAAATAGTTGTATCTCAGCCAAATATTGTACCTTTATGACTGGTTTTGTGGTCCAGGGTCACAAATATTAAATCTTCAATGCACTTCCAGATTGTTACACATTGTTTATTATTTTTATCATAGTTAAGTCTTATTTAAATGTTCTTGTCTCATGTCAGATATGTATGTATGCACGTATGTACCAAGAGCTCCTTAAAAAAAAGTCACAAATTCCTCGTGTTTCCTCGGATCTTGTGCAGATTTTAGTGCTTATACATATGCAACAAATTCTAGTCTGTGTCAGATGTGAGCAAAAAATGCAGATTGTTTGAGCCAGTGTAAATGGAGGCAAAGTGAAATCGTTGCATGTGCTCTAGGTGTTTTTTAATTGAATTGTTTAAAGTCAGATTCAGAAGTTTAAATTGCTAAAAATAATCCTCTTAATCATATAAAGACCATCACTTTTTACTGTAAATTAATTTTAGATTGAGCTGGATTGACTGAAGGTTTTTCAGTCAATTGACCATTCACAAAAACCCACCCTCCTTTGTTACTTATGGTATTCCTGCCAAACAATGCCGCTCTCAAAATACACATGTTCTCATGCAGTGAAAAATACATTGCAGAACAAAGAGGAAACTGACAACATGCCGACAGACAAGACAGAGCAAGTTACTTCTAGTATGAAACAAGGTCTCAACTTTAAAAATGTATTTTTTTTTTAAGAAATTCAAACAATAAATACCGTTTTGTGGCTCTTTTATGTGTTGTCACAGATCACTGTATTGCCTAACTGGATCAATCAACACATGAACCAATCAGCTTTTCTTCTTTACTTAAAGCACGAAAAAAAAGAATGGAGATCAAAGTGTATTTTATTTCAAAGAGGTCAATACACACAATTTTTCAAGTTTAACACTAGAACCGCCAGAGGTCGCAGTATACCTAAAACTGCCATGCGGGTAAATTTTACCCACACGCAAACAAGTGTTTTGATATGGCTAAGGAAGATTTTATTTCACTGTATTATGCCACTGTCTTGATAAAGAAGTGTCTAGTGTCATAAAAAATGATTGTCTAGCCATCAGCTTATATTTTTGCCCTGTTGTTTTATGTTTATAGATTTTTATGCAGGCTACAGTCCGTTTACATAACAGTCAATTTAACATAAACAAGACTGCGCTGACAAAGGGAATTAAAAGGAAGTAACTACATAAATGTGTGGTGTTATATTAGAATTCACTGTTATTATTCAATAAATTAAGACAATTCATGTTATTTAAATTACTAAAATAGCCCATAGACAACGTGTAATAACTCGCGCACAGTGCATAGGATGATGTGATGTCAAATTCAAGTGCACAGCTTCACCTAATGAATGATCAGTTTGTTTACTTACATCATTTATAATTTTAATAAGAGAACAACCAAATAAACTTAGGGTAATCAAAAAAAGGTTGTATTCATTACATAGATTGGATTTTTTCAGGAAACGGCCAGACTAGAATAAATAGCAACACAGAAGCAAACAATAAACAATACAAATTGCAAAACAAAAATTAAATAAATAATCAAATTTTTTAACAATATGTGTAACGTTACGCTAAAACATCTAAATATGAGATCGCTGTCAGATGAGCCGTCAGACGCTGAGCCGACCCAGGACGCATATCAGAGTGCTTCTAAGACCTCTTCGGCATCAATAAACTGCCTTCTTTTACTCATATTGACTTTATTTATGAAAGTAATAACCACTAATTCAGTGAGTAAAAGGCGCTGCCTAGCAATGTACAATGTAAAAACATAACCGTCAAGATTACAACAGTGCGAAAATACACGCATTATATAGTGGGTAAATTTGACCCGCGCTGGCGCTTTTAGGTATAAATGCTCAGTTTATCGATCTGGTATTATCTAAACACTTTTTAACACCAGGGGATTTTAAATTGCACAATTTTAGTAAAAGTCAATGACTGGGAGACTTGAGTGTTTTATTGAAAATCTGTTAAGTACATTTAAATAACATCTACGGGTAAAATTTATCTCATGGCGGTTCTAGTCTAGTCCGTCGAAGTTAGTCTACTGTCCTGTGTTCAACTTTATAATTGCTCAGATCGCCTGTCAATCAAGCAGTTTGCGAATGGTCAATTGAGCAATCAATCTGATGATAAACAGATTATTTGGTCGCATGTAAATGTATAAAATGCATTTTTCACAGCAAAAGCATTTATCAAATTTGTTAAACTGAATCAAATATGAGAAACACCTTGAAATGAGAGGATGTTTATTGCAATATTTTGAAATCTCTCTCTCTCACACACACAAAAATGCTCCTTTTTCAAATCTCGTCACTCTGAGGAGCAATGAGTTTGCAAATGGCGTTTCAGGTCTCTTTGATACGTGAAACTCATCTCACACTGAGAGCATGTGTACGGCTTCTCTCCAGTGTGAAGCCTCATGTGAATCTTTAGATTTCCTTTAAGTGTGAAACTCTTTCCACAGTGAGAACAGATATAAGGCCTCTCTCCAGTGTGAACTCTTACGTGACTCTTCAGATTTCCTTTCTGTGAGAAGCCCTTCCCACACAGCTGGCAGGTGAAGGGCATCTCTCCAGTGTGAAATGTCATGTGAATTTCAAGGGATTCTTTGTGTGCAAAACTCTTGTCACACTGTTGGCAATTGTAAGGCCTCTCTCCGGTGTGAATCCTCAGGTGAGTCTTGAGGCTGACTTTGTGACCAAATTTTTTTTGGCAGTGTGGGCAGGTGTAACGTTTCTCTCCAGTGTGAACTCTCATGTGATATTGAAGATTTCCGCTTTGTGAGAAGCTCTTTCCACACAGTCTGCAGGTGTAAGGCTTCTCTCCAGTGTGAAGAGTCATGTGAGTCTTGAGGCTTACTTTATGACCGAAACACTTTCCACACTGAGTGCATGTGAATGGCTTTTGTCCACTGTGAATTTTCATGTGATTCTTCAGGTATTTGATGATTTTAAAACTCTTTTCACACTGCTGGCATTTAAAAGGCTTTTCTTTGGAGTGAATTATTGCATGCCTGTTAAGGTGTTTACTGCTATAGAAATTCACCCCACATTCGTGACATTTAAAAATATTCTCTCTTGAGTGAATCATTGTGTGGTGATTAATGGTTTCAGTTGTTTGAACTCTTGATGATGTCTGTTCTCCAGTTACAAAATCGTGATGTTTCTCTTCCATTTCATCCAGTTCTTGATTCTCCACTTTCAGCACTATCAGCTCTATGAGAAAAGGAGACAAATACAAGTTAACCCCAGTTGAATGGCACAAAGCAACAAACATTCAAATATTTATACCTCTATAACATCAAAACCAACAATGTGTGCTAGGCCGTACCTACTTAAGGATTGAAAGATTAACAACCTGATGTGTGAGATATCATGATTCTTGTCTTCACAAACTGCTTTTGAAGAAATACTGTAGTATGGGGCTACAGTGCACATTCTTTCATTTCTGGCGCCTCTGTCTCAATATACTGTACAACATGACATACATTCACATCAAATGTTAACTCAGCGGAAGAGTCACAGGACACTGCACTTCACAAAAGCATTGGATTCGCAATCACAAAAGTACATTATTTGCATCTGCTTTAAAGCTTTGCCAGTTAAACATTTCATTCATGTGCTGTTCTGACATGTGCTTTTCTGACACACTAAAAAGCCTGTCAAACAACACCTGGTTACTGGACTGTTATCTTTTGCATCTTATAGCGCTAGTACTGTCGAAAACATAAACACTGTTGGTTATGTTTAAAGTGAAAGTTAACAGGTCTTAAAGTGACAGCAGACTAAGGGACCATTCACACAGAATGCGTTTTTCTGTTCCAATGCTCTACTTTTCTATTGTTTTTCTATGTAAACACAGGCTTGACGGACATGCATGACAGTTACACTCACGCCTTGCGTCGTTTTCAGTGCCTCTCAGATGAGCGCAACGTTTTTAAGATGCCATGTAAAGTTAAAAGATTTTAAACTTTTACATGCAGCGCCGCTCATCAATGTCAGTTCCAAAGCAGCGGAACAATCCGAAGAACTCGGAGGAGAGGCAACGGATGCAAGCTTCTGTTTACAGTAGCAAGTTGGCATGACAATGGTTTTATTTGATGGCAACATGGCAAAGGAGGCGCTCATAGTGGCTGTGTTTGGATACTCTGAATTACATAACCTTTCTTCAAGCGATTATCACAACTTGTTCCTTATAAAACTATCCTAGAAGTATCTCTGTCACTGAATATTGTCATTATAACACGATTACGTCTCGAGACCCTCGTGTTCTATGCTGCGCAATTTAAAAAAAAAAACATTCCTGAGCACGGCGTCTCGCATTTTTAGATGCAAACACACAATCTTGTTACCTCTCAAAAATGTCTTTAGAATTTCTTTAATATTATTACATTATAGCATATTATTTTTTATTCTTAGATATTTCATTATATATTTTTGTTAGTGATGCATAATTTAGTGATAGAAATGAATGTTTTTTACATTGGGTTTATAGTTAAAATACGATTCATTTATGTAGAGATGGACAATGAGTTCACCATTGAGAATGAAAACCGACCTGTTTGTTCATCAGTATCTTCATCTTTGACTCTGAATGCCTCTTCAATCTTCACATCTTCATTCTCCTCTTTAATAAACGCCATCTTTATAACAGTGTGTGGACCTCAGCAGGAGTTTTTCTGTGTTTGGACACAAGATTGACATGAGAATAATTAACAGAAAGAAAATAAATCCAGTAATCTGTGGGGGTGTCTCAATCAGTTCAATCAGTATCTCTATAGTTCAATAGATAACACACGGGTAAATCAGGGCGATCGATAATGCAAAAACACTCAAAACACTGTTGTCGTTGCTTTGACAGGCAAGTCTCGTCAGCGTGCGGTGAATCGAGCGATTCAGTGAATCATTTTGAAAAGCAAATGATTCAGTTGACTCGGAGGTACAAAAAGGTTTGTTTCTCCTTTCACTGTTCACCGGACTGAATTCACGCTTACGATAAACTGATCTGGGGTCACACAGTGAGCGAAATAAGACGCCCCTTTTCTGTGTTGATACGCTTTACTCACGCCGAATGACGGTCATACATGATAAATAAAGCACTGACATATTATATTCAAGAATAATTCATTCGTTTTACATCGCTTGTACAAACGATAAAACTGCCTGAACGTCCGTATCGATTTAAACACTTAAAATGCTTGAAATCACAAACCTGTCTTCAGCCGAATCAAAACAGACGCAGGAGCGCGGCGCAGCCCTGTGACGTCACATCGCCCGAACAAAATAAAAGTCCTTATTGTGCATAGTACACAGACAAACTGAAAATACACATTAATTGTTTAACAATTGTCACTCAGAGCTATTCAGAATATTATTCGTGGTCAAATATATAATTAAATATACGTATAAATAAATATAAATTGTCCACTGACTAAAAAATAACTACTGTGTAAACTGCAGTGAAAGATAATATGTGAGATTCTGTCTAAAAGTCGAAACAGTCATGTTTGGGTGCAGAAAACATACCAGAACTTCAATCAGTTTTATTGACATGCCTTTAAAAATATTTAATGCATTTTAGGAACCAAGCAAAAGCTATGGAAGGTATTTTCTCCCAAATTTAAATAAATAAATTAAATTATGAAAAATGACTAGATTTACAAATTTATTGTGGAAAACTATACGCAAAACATGCCAAAATTGAAACTTAAATTAAAAGATTTAATTTTCATTTTATTTTTCATTTTCAAAGTCCTGTATCCTGTATCCACAAGTTTCCTATGCCCCATGAGGCCTTGCATCAAAAGTGGGAGCATCTTCTGGTTCAGTGTAAACAAGCGGGACGTGACACTCATTCATTCAACAGTTGACAGGAGTGACGGGCAAATGAAGTCCCGTGAAGCACAGAGACTTTCCTCTGACTGTTTCGGGAAAAGATTCAAAGCTTCAAGAGTGTCAAAAACAGCGCAATCTTGTGGTTAGTAAAAAATAAAGCAGCCAAAAGCCTGTGGAGCTCTGCCACAATTTCCATAGATCGATCCATGTTATTTGCACAAATAAAAGCCTAACCGTGTGTGTTTTTTTGTTGAATTCCTGACTCTGATAAATGAATTTACCCACTGAACGGTGCCATTAAATGCCAGTACAAATATCACTTTGATGTAATAAAAAAATAATTTGTATTCTTCATATTACTTGTATGACTGGGTATTTAAAAATGTAATTGTTAAATAGGTCCCAATGAAAATGTACTCGCAAAGTAAGATCGTAAGGGTCGAACATGGACCCTGGTCAGGACTGGACAGAAAGTGAGGATTTTACGAAAGTTATTTCTACGTTAACAAGCCTCAAATCGAGGCTTCATCTGGCATGTCCTTTAACACAAGCTCTGATGTCTCAGTTCAAATGTCATTTCACTAGCTGACAGTCATTCAAGATTTAGCGATCCAAACTTGCAAATGATGTGGGAACACAAATTCGAAAAGCATATGTTGTGCATATAAGAACGTAATGACATCTCTCATAAAGCTGTGCATCTTTACAAAGTAAACAATGGTCTAAAAAACACTTAGCCTCTTTGCTAATTAGCGCACAAAATACCACTGGTATACTACGTCTGCCACCTCAGTGGAGAGCGTTGGATTGTTTCCCCCCCCAGTGGGCGTGATTTTCAGATTATGCAAATTCTATGTTAATCAGTGGGCGGTGCTGAAATATGATGGAAAATGACAGTTATGACCAATATAGCAGGAAAATTAAACCTTCTATTAAACATGTCAGATGACAACAATTTTATTTTGCTTCAAGTTGAATCTATATTAGATTTACTAGGGCACTTTGGAGCTGTCACAAACTCCAATATCAACCCAGTAGTTTTATGTAATCTATGTGAGGTTACGCAGTGTCTTCAAGCAGGAAATTGTCCAGTCGCTCCCATCAGCCCTGGTCTTCCCCCGTACGACATCCCAATAGAGGCACCAAGGATGCATCTTGAGAACCATGGAACAGTATCACATGAGGTTAGAGAAAGTTACCTCATCTAAGTTACAGTTAACTAAAGTTTGGGGCAGCTTTAGTCATGTTAACTTACACTCAGATATACAATGGACTACATTTTTATGGTTATTTGACATTTACATCTAGGAAAGTTATTTTTCTTTTTTAAAAAATAGAAAAAATAACAAGCAATGTCGATTTTGTAACACTACTCTGTATTATAATAACTCATTAATTTAATTACAAATACATAAATGAATAAATATTGACATCGTTGTATCTGTTAAATATCTGATGATCAAAATATTCAACAATGTCCCATTTAATTTAATTGTCCCATCTATTTTTGGGCCCAAAGCCCAGCCCTAGGGGTGTAAAAAAAAAAAAAAGTCGGGCTCAGACTGAAATGCAGGGCTCTGGACAGCACCATTGAGGAAATACAGAGAGTGTATCCAAACTCAGGGTACAGAATAATTCATGCCCATCTTCAAACAAGTGCAGTAATAAATACAGCACACTAATCTTAAAAGTTTTATTATTACGTTTTTATGAGAATATGTAGCACAGGAATATTATTTTGAAGATGTCCTTTTCAGCTGGCTATACAAAAAATATGGCATTTTGTCATTTAGTATGCTGAGGTATAATTTCTGCTGAGATATTTTAGGATTATTAATATTAATATTAATGTTATGGCTTATCTATCCACCTCATTTTTCCTGTAAGAGTGGGGGCGGCCATTTGTAAATTTTATGGGTGTGGTTTTCAGTCTCATCCGTGTCCAGCTATTTTTAGCTGTACAACAGCTCGTTTTGCTACAATACAAATTGGTGTATCTTACCATATTATTTAAATGTATTTTCTTAAAGGAGAAGTCTACTTCCAAAAAAACTCACCCCCTTCTCATCCAAGATATTTATGTCTTTCTTCAGTCGCAAAGAAATAATGTTTTTTGAGGGAAATATTTCTGCATTTTTCTCCATATAATGGACGGATATGGTGATATCCAACCGATTTTGAATTTCCAAAATGCAGTTTAAATGCAGCTTCAAACGATCCCAAATGCAGATGTAAATGATCCCAGCCGAGAAAGAAGGGTCTTATCTAGTGAAAAAAACGGTTATTTTCAATAAAAAAATACAATTTAAATACTTTTTAATCTCAAACGCTCGTCTTCCCTTGCTCTCCCTGAACTCTGTGTTTTCTGATTCAAAGATATGTCTAAAAACTGTATTTTCTCCCTCAACTTCAAAAATCATTTCAAAATCATCCTACATCGCTGCAGAAGCACAGACCCAGTGTTTGCAAAGTGAACATGCAAAGAAGATCAAACACCCTTAACAAAAAAGGTAAAACAGTGATCTAGGACGATTTCGAAGTTGAGGGAGAACTTAAGATTGGAGTTTTTCGTCATACCCTAACTGTCATGAACTGAAACAAAAACAGTCCAGGCAGAGTAAGACAAGACGAGCGTTTAATGTTAAAAAGTATATAAATTTTGTTATTTTTATTAAAATAACCGATTATTTCACTAGGTAAGACCCTTCTTCCTCGGCTGGGATCGTTTACAACTGCATTTGGGATCGTTTGAAGCCGCATTCAAAAACTGCATTTTGGAAGTTCAAAATCGGGGCACCATATCAGTCCATTATATGGAGAAAAATACTGAAATATTTTCCTCAAAACACATAATTTTTTACGACTGAAGACAGAAAGACATGAACATCTTGGATGACAAGGGGGTGAGTACATTATATGTGAATCTTTGTTTTGGAAGTGGACTTCTCCTTTAATTATGAGCACACATGGGAAACAGAGTCCAAAACCAAGAGCAAGAGTTCAGGGTGGCGTGCCCTCCAATAGAACTCATGGGCACTATTGGTAAAAATGACTATTCATGTCAAATCACTTTCTTAGGCTATAAGCCATGTAAAGCGCATTTCACATTATGCATTTTAAAATGTTTCTCATTATTGTAAAATAAAGAACTCTGCGACACTCAGTAGCAATGTGTCCGTGTTAACATAGCCTGTACTATATATTTTTTTCTTCTTGTTTAGCTGTGTTCAGAGCTGCTTTTCACAAATGCATTGGTCTAAGTAGATTGTATTGCTACCAAGGGTCTCTGTGATTAGCTCACAATGCTTTTGAGAAATGCAGCCCAGGATGATTCTGGTCATTAATATTTGATCAATAATGTGCATGTATTGACTTTGATGGGTTAAATGCGTATGGGTTACAATGCTTGCCCTTTACTTCACTTTAGCATTTACTTTTTAATGGGAAAACAATTTAAAAAAGAATGTTGCATATTATATTAATAAAACACAGGTAGATTTATTAATTTGCAAGAAAACAAATCTGTAGGCTACTCAGACTTATTGTCATTAACAAAGTGGGAGAGCTATTCCTCTTGCATTTTAAATTAAATGACACCCTGAACACAAATTTACCTTTCTTTTTGCCATATTCTGGGCTCATCTACTTTTCTGAACATAGTATGTGTTTAGTATGGTGTGTATAGAATTTTGTCTTCTAATATCATATTAGTCTTAGCGAATTAAGCCATGTGTAGTGTTTTCTATGGGAGGAAATGTGTAATTAAACCCGTTGCATTCTGGACTGATTAATATAAATGAATTCTTTAGTTACATTACCCATAAATAATAACTTTTACCATTTTATTCAAACATTTTCATGAACAATACTTACTTGATAAAAATCAGTAATACAAATGTGCATGATGGCTGCATTCACAGTCTCTGTTTGGGATTGACAGCAGTTGTTTAGAGATGTGAGTCTTGAAATGTTTTATTTATTCAGCAGATTAAAATATCCGCCTGAATACTTATCTGTATGAATGAGCAGAAAGTCACAACTGAAGTTGTGTTTTCCATTTTAAAACGTCTACTTAATTTATTTCATAAAAGCAACTTAATTTAATAATTTGTTTATAATAATATTGTTGTATTATTATTTTTTTCAGGAATTCTTTGTGTATTTTAATTTTTCTGGTAATCAAATGAAGGCAAAAAACACTGATTTATTATTAAAGGAAAATTAAACAAACGGAAGTGCAGACAGACGTTAAGTGCCGTTATGTACTGAAGCTTTGGAAACAAAACCAACGATTCAAAAGCATGAATAGAGAGCAGTGTTATGCATTTTTCTGCCTTCTCCTGCAGTGTCATTACTAAGCAATGGGGTAAAAAGCTGCTGACTTAATGACGCAAACAAACCATGGTTCAGACCCGAATAAAATAATATGAAGGCAGTCCAGCAGGGGGAGGGGGAGTATTCAAACTCTGGTTCAGACTAGGCAATCAAACCCAAATGTAAAAGTACTCTTAGACACTATACTTTTATCTGTGTCCTTCTCTTCTAAGCTAGTATATGACAGTGAAAATACATTACATCTATTAACTTTTTTTTAATAGATGGTGTACCATAGAACATGGAGGAGGCAAAATGCTGAATTGCATGCAATGACACTGTCTAGCAGTGAATCAGAGGGGGATCATTCTTTTGCTCCTGGGGTTGGCCTAGGTGCAACCAACAATGGCAGTCTTAGATGATCTTGTGAATGACCAGGATGGCCAGCAGTATGACAGTGGCAGTGAAAGTGATGATACCGATACCGGCACCTCCTCATAGAAATTAAGTGATTTGAGGACCGATTTTGGCTAAAGCAAGGCAACATGGGTGACGGTTGATGAGCTCCTCTCTGTGCTAAGAAAACATGGATGCATGAACTCTGTTGGGAACTCCTTACCAAATAGAAACACATGAATTATGTGGTGGTCAATATCTTTATTTTGGTCTTGAATATGGAATTTTGAAAAAATGTTCACAATATCCAGATGAGTTCTCCAGAGAAAAACATGTACTCCTAAATTTCAACATAAATGGTTTACCATTGTTCAAGTCATCAAATGTCCAGATTTAGCCAATTCTTTGTACTGTCAAAAGGTTTCAGATTTTATTGTGGCTGTAATTTGTGGTAATGAAAAAACAAATCATGTGAGTGATTTCATGTCAGACTTTCTTGAAGAGCTGACTAGGCTCCAACATGATGGAAATTGCATTCAAAGATAAAACCTTAAATGTTAAAGTTAATGCTTTCATTTGTGATGCTCCAGCAAGAGGTTTTTTTGAAATGCATAAAGGGACACAATGCATACAATAGCTGTGAGAGATGCACTATTGAAAGACAATACATGGACCACAGGGTTGTGTTTAATTACCAATCACGAGAGACTATTTCGTTAAGAACAGAAGAGGAATTCAACAGGCTGTCCTACTCTTCTAATGAAACTGGACACTTACCCTTGGTGTGCCATGCACACAGTCATTTGTGTTGGACAACGCATGTGGTCTACCTAGGGATGGTTACTGACCTTCCTCAAACAGGGTGCAAGACTGTATAAACTTTCTCAGAGACAAATTGGTGACATATCATGCAAGTTTGTGTCTCTCAGTGGAAAACTGCCGAGGGAATCTGCCCAACAGCCATGGTCTCTTGCATTTCCGGACAGATGGAAAGCAACTGAATTCCGGCAGTTCTTACTGTACACTGGACCTGTTGTTCTTTGTTCGGTCTTGCTGAGAGCTACTACCACCATTTCCTGACACTTACTGTTGCCATGTCCATACTGTTGGACTCTGATGATGAAACAAGGGATGCATATAATGCCTATGCTGAACAGCTTCTCATCTGTTTTTATAAAACATCTACTAAGCTCTACAGCCCCATCTTTCCTTCTGACAACGTCCATTTCTCTTGTCCACTTACCAGAAGATGTTTGGAATTTTGGAACTTCTGTAAATGAGATCTGCACTTTTCCATTTGAGAACCATCTACAAAAGCTGAAGAAAAGTGTCAGAAATGCTAATATCACATAGATGGAATGCCATCTCTTTCCTTGGCCTTAGTCATACACTGAAAAAAATTGATTTGATCTAAATTTAAACAAACACATTTAGTTGAATTTAATCAATTTTATTTAGTTACCTTAGTATAAAAAAATAGTAATTTTAGCCCTATTTAATTATGTTACTTTTTCTTAATTTTTTCATTTATTACTGGAAAAAAAAAAGATTAATTGAATTTACTAAATTTTTTTAAGGTAGGTGGTTGCAATCAATTTTTTTTAGCTACATTTAAATAAACACATTTCGTTTATTAACTTTCAACCTTTTTTAAATGTAGCTAAAATAAATTGTTTGCAACCACTTACCTTAAAAAATATTATATATTTTTTTTGTCTGAAGGAGAGGTCCTTAAATGGCTCTGTAAATAAACACAACAGTAAGTTTAATGTTTTGATCTTATCTTTACTGTCATCAAATGCATGTTTAATAACAGTTTCTTTGCATGTACAGGTGTTAAGAACACACGATTCACAGGTGGAAAGACTTCACATTGTTTGCGAATCTTTCAAACAACAGTGGTTAAACTGCACAGATGTTAAAAACAGTAGTGGTGTCCTAGAATTTTGGGGGAGAGCCTTTCAGAATCCATCTGCATAAGGAATTTTGAACAAGTTCATAGTAGTATTTTAGTTCTTTTGAGTATGCCAAATTAAGCACATAGATTGTACCCAACATCAATGCACAGGCTTGTGCCAGAGATTTGATCTGCTCAAGAATCATTACTCCATCAATAAAAGATTCCAGTATCGTCGTAGTCTCCAAGAACACCTTCTTCCATTTTAATGACACATATGCCTATGGTGATGTTTTCCAGGTCTTTCAAGAAGTTGTCTTTTTGACTGTCCTATATTTGAAAAAAAAAAAAGAAACTGATATTAGTAGTGTTGGGTATCGATCAATATTTACCGGCCAATATGCACAAAAATATGTCAGCATGTCATCATAAACACAGATGTTTTTTGTCAAAAGTTAGAGTGAAAGTAAACAGATAAGAGAGAAAACACGTGTAAATCTGCAGTCACACTAGACTTTGAGCATGGGAAATTCCTTCGGATACTGCAAGGTCATGATATGACATCATGCTCTGCAGCATCTTATTAAAAAGTTAAATTCAACACATGACAATTAGTAATAAATCTAAAACGTAAAAACATACAATCTACTACACTTTACCGCAGCGCTTTTCATTTACCTACGAGGTCACGCTGTGACATATCGACCTGCTATTGGTCACACGGAGTCACGTGATGCAATGTCACAGGTCAGAATTCATCAAGCTTGAACTTTCGAACACAGCAAAATGAAAAATTTTCCTATTTTCCTAAAAAAAGTTCCTATTTTATTACTGACTATTTACTTGTCTTTAACAATTTAATTTAATTTAATTTATGTAAGTCTAGTTGTGGTATTTTATTGTTAAAATCATAAGAAAAAGTTCCTCCTAGGCCTAAGTGTTCTGGCTGTTGATTTATTTTTGCTCATGTTATTCAGCTGCAACAGAAAACTTTGTAAAAAAAAAAAAAAAAACTGAAATAAAAAAATGTTTGACTTAACTTTTAATTTACTTTTTTATGTTATTGGAATCAAAACTAGGAATCGTTAAGAATTGGAATCAATAAAATTTAAACAATACCCAACCCTAGTTGTTAGACATTGTTTTGATTCATAACACTTTGACAAGTCTATATAATCAGGGGTAGTTATAGGACCAAACTATGACACCTCCTTCCCCAATATTTATATATGAAGAGTTGAGATGCCTCTTAATTATGTCTGAGGTTTTTTTTTTGTTTTTTTTTACACTCACCATGTATTCCTTCACCAGAGTTCTCTCATCCTCACAAAGGCAGATACAAAGAGCTCTGAGGATGGCCTCTCTCCTTATATGGACATCACTTGCCTGTAAACATTACATATTTGATTAGTCCAATCTATAAACACCTGGCAGGAAAAAATGTAAGAACTCACTACAAATGAACTACCTTAATTATACTGCCCTGTCAAGTCACTGTTTGGATTTAAATACTCACTTTAAATACTTAAGTCTCTACAACTGGAACATTATTACAGTGTTTATTATGTTTCTAACATGTTACTTGTTTGGCAACAGTTTTTCTAACCCTAACTGATGTAAGCAGCGATAGCTGCAGACAAGAGATCTCCAAAATGGAACACGAAACACACAAAGACTTTCACCATGGGCTCTGGCTTCAGCCAACTGATATTGAGTAACATTTCAAAATAAACGTTTTTAAATTAAACATTTCTAATTGATCTAATATAAAACATTATAAATTAATTATATAATCATGTTGTTCCAAACCTGCAAAACCTTTGTTCATGTTCAGAACACAAATTAATCTTTTTTTAATGAAATCTGTGAGCTTTGTAACCCTGCACAGACAGCAACGCAACTGAAATGTTCCTAGGACAAGACACGCAGTAAGGACATGGGTAAAATACTCCATGTGACATCAGTGCTTGAACCTTAATTTTATGACGCTATGAGAATATTTTTTGTGTGCAAAGAAAACAAAAATTCAGACTTCATTCAACAATTTATCTCCTCCACACCACCGTCTGCCATTCATGAGAGTACCATGACACAAGTGTGTGGTGTTGCTGACACAGAACATGGCATGGGCTGAGCCATGTTTATAAGCAGAGGAAAGCACACGCATATGTCACTGTAGTCTTGACAATGGCAGCAGATATTGACTTGGGGAAAAATTGTTGAATAAAGTCATTTTTGTTTTCTTTGCACACAAGAAGTATTCTTGTAGATATGGTTGAACCACTGATGGCACATAAACAGTTTCACTGATGTCCTTAGTATGTTTCTGGGCCAGTTACGTTACTGTCTATGCAAGGTCAGAAACCGGATTTCATAATTATTCGGATCAGATTTTCTTAATTTGTGTTCTAAAGATGAACGAACGTCTTATGGGTTTGGAAAGAGATGAGGGTGAGTAATTAATGATCAAATTTTCAATTTTGGGTGAACTAACCTTTGAAGTATTTGCCCATTTAAATTCAAACAGAGACATTTTATTGCTGCACAGTGTATTTGACATCACTGTTAAATAATACCTGTGGAAAAGAAAAGGCACTTAAAACATGAATACATACCTCCTGTAAAATCATGAAATATATGACCATTTTCTGCCCAGGAAGACCTTTTTTCTGGAGAACAGCAGTGAGTTATGGAACATATTTGTCCAACTGTGCCATATAGGTGTTTTGAAGAGGAATGGTTGTAATGCATCAGGACTCAGGACCAATCTATTGTACTGAGAAGAATAACAGACAATGATATAACATTGTC
Organism: Labeo catla; assembly: GCA_012976165.1. Lineage (NCBI taxonomy): Eukaryota > Metazoa > Chordata > Actinopteri > Cypriniformes > Cyprinidae > Labeo > Labeo catla. The sequence goes on along the minus strand of VONZ01002015.1, from coordinate 8,200 downwards.
GTCTGCCATGGGTGTTGTTTCTCTCTTCTCCTCTTCTCCACGTTTTTCCTAAACAACCGATGAGCACTGCCATAATAAATCTTAACTTTCATTTGGATGCTGTTATGTTGCACTCTCCACTGAAATCAACGTTAAAACGGGATGAATTAATTACACAAACCTTTTCAGTATGACTTAATATAAAAATGTGCATACTATCTACCTTAAATTCTAGGTGGTAGTAGTAATTTTCAATAATATTTAGGGCAGATAGGGTGGATAGTATGCACATTAGGATGCAGGGTTTGTGTGTTTTTACAGTATTAGCGCAGTCAGACACGATACATAACTTAGTTCAGTAATTAGGCACTATTTGACAGGATTTTAGTGTGCATGCTTCAGGTGTACAAGCACTGGAACAGGACGCAAGTGAAATGTTTAACTGGAGAGTTAGCACTGATGTGAAAGTATGTCGCGCTGTACAGTATATTGTAACGGAGGCGTCAGAACTGCAACTGATGGAATAGCACGATACTACGATATTTCTCCAAAAGCAGATCGTGGAGACATTTTTATTGTTCATGATCAAAAATCATCATATTGCACACCCCTAATTCAGATCTCACAGAGAAACTAGTTTACGTTAAAGTCGTAATGAGTGGTGATGCATAATATAAAAATACTTACTGTGCAAATTGTTGAAATAATAACACTTCAGGAAAATGACTTAAATTCACACCACGCAAACCTGGAAACTTCATTTGGCATCAAAGAAACTATGTGTCCTAGTCACACACATGTGCAGAGAGTACCTCAAATGAAAGCAAGCACACAATAATTATTTTTAGATTAAGACACATTTTACATGTTGCACCATTTAATACTAACAAAAAGGGGGATGTTTCAGCAGTAACGATATTTACGCTAAAACATTAAACTGACAAATAACAGAAGAAAACACAGTGACACAAATTAACAGGTGTTGCATTGCATTATATGAGCATTCAGATCTTACAGAGCAACTAGTTTACATTAAAGTCAACAGTTTACTGTAATGAGTGGTGATGCATAATATTAAAATACTTACTGTGCAAATCGTTGGAATAAAACCACTTAGGGAAAATGACTTAAATTCACCCTACGTGAACCTGGAAACATCCTCTGGCATCAAAGAAACTGTGTATGCACCATTACGTTGCATTGCCATATATGCGCATTCAGATCTTACTATATTTGGAGTTTCGGTGTGATGGTGTCCATTATGAACAAAACACATTTATATACACTTAGAGCGGGTTTTCTATTCCATTGTTTTTCTCTTTTATTTTTACCAACGTAGGCCAAGTACTGCTGAACGTAGGTACGAAAGCTCACCTCTCCCCTGACCTCCCCCAACCCTTCGGCACATTCGCGATAAAAAACGGCACTTTCCAACTTCAGCATTATGTTATGGTATTACAGCTGTGAAATTACAAACAAAAAAATACATTCTGGAGACATGAACTGAACTTAATTGTGGATTTTATTAACATTAAATCGTCCTCCTATTCTCAACGTAAAATTGACACCCCTGACGAGCCGTCACTGCTAGCACTAAGTTACCTCACTCTCCGCCAGAACAAACTGCTCTTGAACAAATAATTAAGAAGATTAAAGATTACCCGTCTAAAACGATTTATATCTCATGTTTAACCGCATTAGAAGCCGGCAGATTTCCGAAGTACTGGCTGTGGTAAAGCTAGGCCTGGAGCATCTCCGAAGCACTTAAGCAATTTTAAAAAATAGGTGTTATCTTTATAAATAAACTATGTATTTTAGGCTTATAAAACTACATTTTCATCCAAAACTAAGTACATTCCTTCGTATAAAAAAAGTAATATTTGTGGATTTTATCCCAAAGACTCATTCTAAACTAGAGCATATTATATTCTTTATACAGCGAACAAACTATTTACTATAATAAACGGTGGTACATTACATGAAATATTACTTACTGTGCAAATAGACCTAATGATGAAAACACTGTGAACCTGAGACACGACTGGAAACTTTCGCGTCAGGGAAAATGTGCATTTGTGCGCATGCGCGCAGAAGTAACTTAATATTTTCTAACTGAATTTAATTAATTCACATGGCTTGGATTTAAAACACATGTACTTCACATAAAACCAATTAATATTTATTAATTAAAATCAGAAACAAAATTAAAATTATTTAAACTTGCAAAATTGAATTATACTTAATTTAATAGGGGCCATAATCATTTTTTTTAGTGTAGAATTGACTGATGAACATCCTTTATTCTGAATTGAATAAGATTATTTCCAGATTCATTTGGCAAGGGAAAAAACCTAGGATTAAACTCAAAACATTACAGCTCCTAACAGAGGTAGGAGGTATGGGATTACCCCACTTTAGGGATTATTTTTATGCGGCCCAAACTAAATGTTTAATTAGCATATGTAATCCAACATATCAAGCTAAGTGGAAAGACATTGAACTTTCAATAATGAATGATCCCCCAATTCTAGCAATATTGGCATATAAAAACTTGGGAGGATTTATAGATAAGGTGCAAAACTCATGGATTAAAACCCAATTAAAAATCTGGAATTCAATAAAAGAATATGAACTGGATCGTAAATTACAAATAATTCAATGGTGTGCTTATGACCCTGAATTTAAGCCAAATAGAATGGATTATAGATTTAAATCTTTGATTTCGAAAGGAATAACAACATTCTATTCTCTTACAGAAAAGGGAGCTTTGAACGACTTTGAAAGTTTGAAGAAAGAATATTGTCTTGAGAAAGATGATTTTTATAGATATCTCCAACTAGGTAATCATTTTGAAAACAACATCAAAAATAAAACAGACTTTGATGACCCAATACTGAAGATTTTTATAGGTGCTTACCAAGGTGATTTAAAAAAGGTGTCATTTCTAAATTTTATAAAGGAATTAAGATTAAAAAAAAAAAACACTCACTCCACAGAATACATTAAAGAAAAATGGGGAAAAGAGGGTAATTTTTTTATATCAAATGAGCAGTGGGTTGATGTATGTACATTCCCGTGGAAAATTACTAACTCTCACATATAGCGGGAGTTTGGGTGGAAGTGCCTTATCAGATTTTTTATTACACAGAAACAGAAAGCACATATTGATGGAGGGGACACCAAATGTTGGAGACAGTGTGGGTTTCGGGAAGCTAATCACTGGCATATATTTTTGGAATGCCCAGTGATAAAACCTGTCTGGGTGGAACTTCATAAAGCAGTGGAAAGCATACTTAATATTACACTGCCTTTGCATTTTTCCACATTGTTTTTAGTAAATGCTAATCCTCAGACAAGATGTTCTGAGAGATACCTATTTGGCATCTTAACATCTGCTGCTAAAAAAGCACTTACAAGGCGTTGGTTGCTTCCTGAACCCCCCACAATACAAGAGTGGATGGATATAGTAAACGATATTTATGTTATGGAAAGGATTACATTTTCCCTCCGACTTCAGAAGAATGTGTTCAGAAAAGTCTGGGTTGAATATGTACGACCATTACGGCCGGACTTTGTGGAGGTTTAAAACAAATGACCCTTCCTGTCTGAATGAAAATATTGTAACCTCCATTGTATGCCTTTTCCTCATCGGACACCAGCAGACTTTCTCCTGCAGTCTCTATCACAGACTAAGAGTAAACACTTAACATTATTTTGCATGGAGTTTGATTATTAAGTTTATATTTGACCTTCCATGATTTCATTTTATTTTTATTTATGTATTCATTTTGGTTTATTTTTAATTTATGTTTTGTTTTTTGTTAAAAAACATGTAACTGTAACAAAAATGTAACTACATTTGTTTGAAATTATGTGCAGTTGTTTATACTGCTATATAAAAAAAAAAAATAATAATAAATAAATAAATAAATAAAAAAATGCTAATATCCCTATTTCATAAATTTTCAAGAGAATAACAGAAATGAATAATGCGAAAGTTCAAATCACACCGGCACCCCACCACATATATTTGTCTAGCAAAAAAAGGACTGTTCTTTCTGGAGATGGCTTTGCCTTTGTAAAGGAAAAGAGAACTGATAAAATGTGTGTATTCTCACAAAACTGTTAAAACACCATGGCACTATTTTAAATATTAAACATGGGATTTGGTAATAAAAAAAACCATCATAATGAAGACAATACTGTTCTTTACCTTGCACAAATAGTCATTTCAACATACACTCTAAAAAGTGCTGGGTTAAAAAAAATAACCCAACCTTAACCCAGCTGCTGGGTAACTGTGGAACACGTGTTGGGTTGTTTTGGCCCAGGTGCTGAGTTTAACTATCTGACCCAGAATGCTGGGTTGTTTATTTGACCCAACCAGTGGGTAAGGTAACTGTGTTGCTGGGTTAAACATAGCCTAATCATTGGGTTATTTGTTGTCTTATTCCTTGCTACCTTTGTATTTACCAATAATAATAAATAATCACAAAAGAATGTAAAATTATTATTGCTTTTCTGTAATACAATTAGAAAAACACAAAAAAAGCAACTGTAAACATCAATTTAATGAGTTTTATTTCTCATATTTTCAAATGGGTCCAGCTGTCAAACATTTTATCCAACCATTACAGACACATAAAACAACAATTTTAGTAGATCAGTTACTTTAAAACACAAAACTGTGTAAACTAGGCACTGTAGATTCCGATTCTTTGTCAACACTGCAGCAGCAGAACACTCAAAAATTAATTATTACCACATGAGAATCGTTCCAAACATTGTGCTATTAAAACTAAGCCAAACAAAGTGTCCACCAGACAAGACATATGACAATTTAAAACATGTTACAAGTGGCCAGAAAAAACTGTTGGCCTTAAAAAAAAAATTCATACATAAAGACTTATGTCCATCAATATAATATACTGCAAGCTGGAGAAATTCCCAGGCAACGAGTCCGCTTCAGTGGCACGGCCCGTAACAAAGGCTAAGGTCTGGGATGTTGTTGTCTTGTCCCCAAGGCACAAATCCACCATGCTGGCCTGCACCTGTTAATTATACGACACTTAGTCTTGAAGACACTTAAGCCTGAAAAAATTCTCATTTTAGAAGAAAATTTCAAACTGCACATTTTTAGTCTTTTACATCTGAACACTTCATACAGTGGTGGCCAAAATGATTGGAACACTAGTATTTTCACCAGCTAAACAATGGTTTTAAGTCAGTGATTTCTATTTTTTGCTGTAGTGTGTCAGTGGGAAATATCTGTTCGCATTTCCAAGAATTCATTATATATATGTAGAAATAGTAAAACAAAACTTACAGGTTTGTATGTCAATGAATGCCTTGCAGAATTCTGTGGTTGTGGTTCTGTGGACCCTTCCTCCAGAATGGGCAGGACTTTGAAAGCACTCTCCCCTTCCCTTTAACGTCTAGACCATAAGAATAATACAGTGCAACTACCCATTCAACTACTGCAGGTTAAATTTAGGTATGGGGTGGGATTAAAGGATGTAGAATATGCTCATGCAGATTAAGGCATCAGTATGTACTTTATAAGTACTAATTAACAGCCAATACACAAACTAATAAGCAACTAGTTAAGTGTACCATTGTATTTACCAGTTGATATGTCAAATACAGTTGAGTTTTGTTTCTATAGATTGACATATTATAAGAAATACCTTACCTGAAGTCATGTCACCCACTCTTAATGCACCTTTCCATCTTGCTGGGCATAGGCAACAATTTGGTCTGCAATTGTAGCCCAGTCTACAAAAAGTCTGCCTCTGGATGTAGATTCCTAAAGTCTTGTGAAATCTGATCGAATTTGAAAAAAACAAAAAACAAAAACACAAATGTGGTTAAATAAGTTTTGCTTTTAAATGTTTGATTGTTTGATTTTATTGCCATACCAGTAACTATGGTTATTTTAATGAAAAGATCAAATTCTAAAACAAATCATGGTTACTGAATGTTACTGAATGATATAACTTACCTTAAAAGGTTTTTACCAGGGTATCAAGCTGCCTTTCCTTCAACTTCTCTATTACAAAGCTGTCCATCTGCACCAGCAAGAATCTCACATATCTAGAATAAAATTTCAGATTTAGAAAATTAGAATTTCACAAAACTGTTTGTACAGTGACTTATTTTATATACAAAGCAGGTTAATGCATTTACATGGTGCACAATCGTTTAAACACAGATCAGTTCTATTACGCTGATATCGCGAGAAAGCTTCTCAAACATTTTAATATCGCGAGATCTCGTAAACGTTTAAAAAAAAAAAAGTTTTGCAAAGTAGTACCAAATTAACCAGTTTGATTGAATTGTTGTAAAACTTTGGCGATCTTCAGAGTTAGAACACAAATACTGTATGTTCTGGAGCGTTTGTCAAACACGGTGTTCTTGCATTCTATGCTATGCTATGATTTTAAAATGGACCACTGCTTTTATGTCTTAATTATGAAAAAAAAATCAGACGGCATACCCATTTAATTTTTATACTGGTCTCCTAGTTTGTAAAGCAACACAAGCTTTAGGCTTGTTTGAGATGAGCAAATTCTGCACAGAATCGATCACCGGTGATCACCGCAAGATGCATGCCGGTTAGAAATGTGTCCGAGTTACGTCCGCCTTGCTCTGATGTCATGCTGATGTGTGCCAAAAAACTCTCGCGATGGCGAGATTGAGCAGTCGGGCGCAGTAGCTCTCCACCGACTGCGATGACCAAAAGCACGATGGGAAACGCCTGGATGACAACACAGCTTAAAGCTCATTGGTTCAGAGAACCGTGATGTTGCCGTTCTTTTCTAAAATGTTTTCTTTTTTACTCTAATATCATGTGGTTATGTGTTTAATGGATGAAAAATACGCCTTTCGTATGGAATTAAATAGCAAGCACTTTTGAGTGTCTTATTTATCATATTTATTTTCATATAAAAACAACAGAGCTGAAATTATATCATGTTTATCAGCAACACAGCAGGTGAGTGTGATAACGTGATATCCGCCTTTGATCTCGTAGGTGTCTGTTCTACTTCGAGAGGTCAGAACTGTCTAGGTGTGTTCGACTTAACGCAGCAATGCGCAGCTCGATCAAATTCTGAGTTGAAGCAGTGTATGCCGGTTAGAAATTTTGTCCGACTTGAGGCGGCGCCGATGCCTCGTGACTGTCACGTGTGGCATCAAAGTACCGCAATAGCGATTCGAGAGCAGCCAGCTAACTCAGCCGGCGCAGTTTCTTCAGAGCGGCTGCAGGAGCTCTGATGACCACATGGCTGTTTCACGATTGGCCAGATTCACCGCATGACAACGATCACGTGTGTTTTGGGTTTATTCTAACATCCTCAAGTCCGATAATGCTGACAAATATGTGTTTTTAGAACAATAAAAGTGTTTTTACTGTAGTCGCAATGTTATATTGAGTCAGATTTATCATAAAACACTGATAAAAGCATATATAACCCCACTTTATTAGTATTTAAATAGTATATGTTTATGTTGATCATTATTTTTGTTCAGATGGCCTGTATTAGGCAGTATATGAAACGTGTTTCTGTTGCTCATGAAAACGCTTTTGAAAAGTCTGTGCCTTTGACAAATATTACACTTAATTTACCTTATCTGTGATAGAGCATGCAAATACCGCGAGAGCGTCACTGACGAGAGTAGAAAGTGTCCGACTTGACAGCTCCGTTTTCAACTCCGCCCCGACTGCTCTCGGCTAATCTCGTTGATCGCCATCTGCAGCCGTAGATGAAGTCGAACACACCTAAAGTGTCCGACTTGACGCCCCCGTTTTCAACTCCGCCCACAACTGCTCTCGGCTACTCTCGTTGATCTCCGTCTGTAGCCGTAGATGAAGTCGAACACCTTCTGTGTCTGACTGCACTCATTTCACTCCTCCCCTCGCCAACATTTCAGGCGAGGCGAGGCACATCTCAAACAAGCCTAATAACTTACTGACGTCTGGACGTGATTCTCCGCAGTCTCTGATTAAATCGGTCGGGTTTTGTCTGACATTCCCTCGCGTGTGAACAGGCAGCATCTGGGTGGAGGAGTGGACGGAGCGGGCGCGGGCGCATTTAGGCGCAATCATCAAATATATTTCAAAGGAAGCCCGCGCCACTGTTCTGACCGCATCACTGTCGTTACCGGGTGTTTTTAGGGAATATTTGCACATTACTCACATGCGATTAAATTAGCTATTCAT
>VONZ01002014.1:0-76353 GCA_012976165.1 Labeo catla | reverse complement strand
GATATGCTCACTGAATATAAACCTAACAGACCACTCAGATCATTAGGATCGAGTCAGTTAGAAATACCAAGGATTCACACAAAACAAGGGGAATCCGCTTTTAGCTATTATGCTGCCCGCAGTTGGAATCAGCTTCCAGAAGAGATCAAATGTGCTAAAACATTAACTACATTTAAATCTAGACACAAAACTCATCTGTTTAGCTGTGCATTTACTGAATGAGCACTGTGCTCCGTCCGAACTGATTGCACTATGTAAAATCAATTTTTAAATAATTTTAAGTGTTTAAATTTTTTTTGTTTTATTGTTGTGATTATTGTTTTTATGATTATTCTACTGCCTTTTTTGTGAATTGTTGTCTTTATTACTGTTTTTATGATTATTCCAGTTCCTTTTATGTAAAGCACTTTGAATTACCTTTGTGTATGAAATGTGCTATATAAATAAACTTGCCTTGCCTAAAAATCACAAGGGCTGCTATACGTAAGCCGTCCGCCATATAGGAATGTCTGTAAACACCTGAGAGCTGTAAACACTGCAGTTATATGCATGTATGAATATTTATATCTATAGTAAACTTCAGAAGATGCTTTTGCTAAACACAATAAAACAAGATGAAACTGTTTGCTAACAAGGCATTTAAAAGATACTTTAGTTTAAACACCTGTAATATTGAGTTAATAGATATTAAAACCACAAACCAACATGTTCTTATCTCTAAAAGTTTATCCAATTTCCTCAGGAATTTAAATATTATTGGTTTTTACAACCAGATGCTGCACAATGTTGTTGCATCTTGAAACTTATTGATTATTATTGTGAGTGATGACAGAACATTCCAAGATGGCAGACGTAATGACAACAGATCTGGAGTGACTGAATGTGGCATCTACCTATACATATCTATAATACAACCAAACAACTCACTGAGAGCGGAAACTACGGTAATGCAGGACTGTCAGTCATTGGCCGTGGGCGGAGCCTAAACAATGTGACATCACACTGCTCAGAGAATCAAAACGGCAGGACTAATGCGACTGATTTGTTTTAATGAGGATTAAAAAATAAGAAGTGGGTGGATTTTTATCATTGTAGGGTGGTTGTGCTCACACACCGTCAACACATATTTATGTCCAAACATCATGGAAAAGTGGATTTTGTATTATAGGTGCCCTTTCTTTCAGTCTGTGAGCGCATGGATGCCTGTCCACATACGTTAGTGGTCAGTGTTTTTAAATTGGTCTTCAATCCTCAGTTTCCTATAGATTTTTTTAAAATAAATTTTTCTGTCACAAACGTCTAAATTTCTCTGTTAATTTTATTTCTACCACAAAATAACCACCACATATGAAATCCTGAGACTCAGACCTTTCCAGTGACATGTTTTTTGTCAAGATTATAAAAAGTTTGGATTCTAAAAGACCATAATGCATTGTAATATAGAGTTGGGGTACTTGGACTCGTACTCGGACTCGAGTCCGGTCTCGAGTACAATTTTTAGGCGACTCGGACTTGTCACGGACTCGGATGCCTTTTTAATCGGACTTGACTCGGACTCAAGCTTTTCGGACTCGAAAAATATGCCGAAAATATTACTTGGAGTGTTTACTTTTTTATTGGGTTCAAAACCCTGCGTGCATGGTTTTCTAATAATTCAATGGCACATCATAAATTTTTCTTTATATAATGTAATTTATTGTAATTAATGTAACTATAAATGCATTCAAAAATATAACAGGTGTGAGTTTGCTGTGACTTATGGAAAGTATATGTAGGGCTTTATACACAGTGTGTGTCATTGTAAAGACTAGGTTTATCCCTCACAACCTCATTTTCATCCATCTCACCTCAAGCCATCCTAGATGTATATAAATCTTTTTTCAGACAAATATAATTAGCTATATTAAAAAATGTCCTGGCTCTTAAAGCTTTATAATGTGGGGTCAGACTCAAAGGAGAATTAAAATATATACTGTAACATTACTAGTCATGTGAAATGATGTAAGATACTCACTTCAGTGTGTGGAGTTGACAGTGTTTATCCTGCAGTAGAGCAGCGATCTGATTCACTCGTGTGTCTCCTAGTTTATGTTCACTCAGATTCAGTTCTCTCAGGAGTAACGGGTTTTTACCCACAATTCCAGTCACATACTGACAGGCTTCATCTGCAGCAGGACCCAAAAACCTGCAGAAGAGAAGATAAAACAGGAATCAATTTAGTTGATATGATTCTTTAGGGTCTTAATGAAAAGTCTCTAATATGCTTTGATTAAAAATTCTCAATGGTTTTGTAAAACAACACCCCTTTTACCTTGTCAAAATCAACTCTGCAAAAATCATCTCATTCTAAGGGGTTGTTCCTTTAAATGCAAATGAGCTCTGCTCACCCCGCCCCTCTCTTCTCTCTGTGAAATGACGATCTTGTTTACATTAGACGCGTTTAGCCGCTAAACTTCCGAACTACCACGTTATAACGAAAGGCGAAACATAATCTACTGCATCTTCAGCGGCTCAGATGTCGGGAGTAAATGACGACCACTATGTTCATTATTACATCCAGCAACACAACACCTCAATTGCTCAATCAGAGATATTCTTGTCTAACTTACATCACTGCTCCGGCATCAAAAGAAGGAAAGTTACTGGACTGTGACAGCTGGTCTGAGGTAAGAGCTCATGTCAATCAACTATTGTGGGCGTGTCCTCTGTTGGTGTGATGCCACAACGACAGACATCTGAGAACGGCTCGATTTGTAAAAGGGGATATTATTTTTACAGATTAGTTAAAAACCACTGCATGGATTTTTATCATTATAGGGTAGATTTGTACATACACTGCCAACACACATTAATGTTCAAACAACATAAAAGTGAACTTAGCATCCGATGACCCCTTTAACTGATGTCTGTGTTGATGCAACAGTAATTCTGCTCATTATGAGAGAAACTGCAGGTTCAGGTTCAGACATATTTGTGTGTGCTGAATTATCACCAGTCCTCTCCTGACACACAATACATGTTTGTGGCCTGTTATATAATGTGCTAAATACCAGAACATCTAGTGACCCAAAATGTCTGATTAACCTATAACTTTTAACACAACTAAACTGTGTTGACATTTATCATCAAAACAACAGCAGCTGCAGCATCTGATCTTTCAAGTTTGATCATCTTAAACATTCTTGAAGCAACAAATTATGTACCTTAGTGAAATAGTGAAATAATATAATATAATATAATATAATATAATTTATTCACATGCTTATAATTTATTTTACATTATTTCATCATCTCTCACCTCAGTGTCTTGAGTTGACAGTTTGGATCCTGTAGTAAATCACTGAGCTCCTTCACTCCTGATTGTCCAGGATCATTTCCTGTGAGATCCAGCTCTATCAGGTGTGAAGGGTTTGATCTCAGAGCTGAAGCCAGAGCTTTATAACCTTCTTCAGTGATACTGCAGTCTGAAAGTCTGTAGAAAGACAACACACACACACACACACACACACACATTAAAACAAGACTTTGCTAACATTTATTATATCATTAAAATATTTTTCCATCATCTCAAAAAATGTTTTATAAATGTATCTACACCAACACACCAATTTCACATTACTGACCCATTCCTTGTGACACAGCACCAGCTGGAGTTTTACATTGATTCATGTCATCCTTTAAAAAAAAAAGCCAAATTGAGGCCACTAATGCACAGGTAGAAGTTCACTTAAAAAATGAACAAAGTGGCATCAATTTTGCTTTGAATTAAGTTGACAGAAAAAACTAAGCTGCCAATCCTCCAGCTTAGGGTGAAGTCAGTACACATTAACATTTGTCCCAAATTATTGTTAATGCAATTTAGTGGGAAACTATGCGAGTTGTGTTGTAGTTAATAGACAATGACAGATTTTGAGTGATGCCACCAGTGTTTGAACACACATAGAAAACAGTTGACAAATACTGGTGATGATGATGACAATTACATTACAAAAGTCACACATGGTTTATCAGTCATCAATCTCTTATACAAGACACATAAAAAACACCCAGCAGCAAGAATTTAAAAGTGTCTTTGTAACAATAAAAAAAAAAACGTACATCAGTGTGTTGAGTTGACAGTGTTTATCCTGCAGTAGAGCAGTGATCTGATTCACTCGTGTGTCTCCTAGTTCATGTTCACTCAGATTCAGTTCTCTCAGGAGTAACGGGTTTTTACCCACAATTGCAGTCACATACTGACAGGCTTCATCTGCAGCAGGACCCAAAAACCTGCAGAAGAGAAGATGAAACAGGAATCAATTCAGTTCTCACCTTTTATACAGTGGACAACATATAAAATATTATTTAATATCCCAAGTTGTTTTTTTTTCTTTAAGTTTGATACAGCAACAGGTTGTTCAACATATTATACAAGTATAAAAAGAAAAAGTTCACCTATATATCATTTATTTTACATTATTTCATCACGTTTTACCTCAGTGTCTTGAGTTGACAGTTTGGATCCTGTAGTAAATCACTGAGCTCCTTCACTCCTGATTGTCCAGGATCATTTCCTGTGAGATCCAGCTCTATCAGGTGTGAAGGGTTTGATCTCAGAGCTGAAGCCAGAGCTTTATAACCTTCTTCAGTGATACTACAGTCTGAAAGTCTACAAAAAAGACAAAACACACACTAAAACAAGACTCCATTCGCATTTATTACACTATTAGGATGTTAACTGTCATGTCTTCTTCGCTTAGCAAGCAATAATGACTCGTGACGACTTGAATTAAAACAAAAATTAAAACTGCTTTACTGAAATGCACACACATACTCTATCGTTCACTTCTTCATTCTTGTGCGCACTTTCAGTTCTGAAGCATTATGGGGAACTATTCTTAAAGAGGAACTGCCTAATAAATGACTATATAAACTGTTTCTGTTCTTATTACTGAAAACAACGAATGAAACTTATATTAAGCATTTATGACTACTAATACTCTAATTTAAGTCACAACATTCTCCCCCCCAATGAACAATGATCAACCTAAATCACTAATGCATAAAGCAACTGAACTGGTCTTAACACAGTCCCTGTGGATGTGCGGACAGCACAGGATCTGACTTTCCCATCTCAACCTGGAAACAGCTCTTCAATTTTTCCTAATTTCCAGGTTTGTCTTGGCATGTTGGCGTCTCCGATGAGAACAATGTCACATGTTTTGAGCTCTGTGTGTTTCTTGGGGCTGCAGGAATGTGCAGATTTCAGGTCTAGCAGGTAGTCTTTCCGCCAGTGATTCCACACATTGGTCATGAGTCTGTCTCTGTATCTCCACCTTCTTGTCATCTCATCCTTACTCACAGTGAGATGATCATGGTCTGCAGGGAACGGTTTTGGTGGAAGTGCAGTTAGTCGTTCACCGACAAGGAAGTGTGCAGGTCTCAGTGGCTGCGGCTCGTCAACCTCATTGTGGTAAGGGGTCTGGAATTCAGTGCGGCTTCTACTTCCGTGAGGAGTGTAGACATTTCTTCAAAAGTGAGTGATGCACTTCCTAGCACCATTCTCAGGCACGTTTCTACAGACCTCACTAGCCTCTCCCAAAATCCGCCCCACCAGGCCGCTCGATCTACGATGAATTGACAGACGATACCTTTTCCTGAGAAGTATTCCAGCAGTTGTGGGTCTTTGATGGCTTGCCACAGCTTGCTGAGGCCTTGGTTTGCTCTTTTGAAAGTTTTGGCATTGTCTGAATAAATGACCTTGCACAGTCTTTTTCTGGAAATAAATCGCTTGAGTGCTAACAGGAAACTTTCTGTTGACTGACTTGAAACAAGCTCTAAATGCACTGCTCTGGTGACTGCACATGTGAACAGAGCGATATAAGCATTGTATAGCACTCGATCATTCTTCACATAGAGCGGACCTGCAAAGTCTACGCCAGTCACTTCGAATGGAGGGGTCTCCGGTATTCTGTCTCGTGGCAGTGGAGCCGTGTCCTGTTGTGCGGGCTTTGCTTTAAATCTTTTGCACACAGTACATTTCGACAGGATAGTTTTTACAAGTTGTCTGCCTTGCAGAATCCACTGTCTACTTCTGATTTGTACAAGTGTGTCTCTGAGACCAGAATGCATGGTAACTTCATGGTTGTACTGAACTAGCAGCTCGCAATATCTGCCATTGCTAGGTACAATCCATGGACGTTTTTCTCTGTGACTGAAGTTTGACTGTTGCAGTCTGCCTCCAACACAAAGCAATTCATCAGCATCAAGAAAGGGTTTCAAATCTCGGATTTTTGAATCTGAGTTCAGTGTTTTACCAGCTTTGAGCAAACTTATCTCAGGACTAAAGCTGCTAACTTGTGTCACTTTGGTCCAGTACTTCTCAGCCTCAAACATTTCCTCAGCAGTCGACTCACCTCCTCTCCTGGATATTGAACTTGCATTGTGCACAAACCTCTTAATCCAAGCAGTGACCCGCAATACCTTCTTCAGTTTACTGTACTTCAGTAAGTCTAGCACAGGTTCTGTTTCACTTTGGTCACTGCTGCTGTTGAGTTACACACTGATCTGCTTAAATTGTTTTAGCTCATTACTCATGTCTTCATCACTCTGATCATCATCACTCTCTTCAATCAGATTTGGTGTTGTCAAAAATGGGGGTCCTTTCCACCATAGTTCACTTTCCTTTAGGTTCAATATAGTCTGACCTCTGGTCAGGAGATCTGCTGGATTGACTTTGCTTGTACAATGCGACCACATTGCGGGGTTGGTTAAGGACTGTATTTCTGATACTCTGTTTGACACAAACTGTTTCCATTTGTGAGCTGGACTGCGAATCCACTGTAGCATGATCATCGAGTCTGTAAAAAGGTGAACTTGTCGGAGCTCCATATTCAGAGGCTTTAGCAGGTTGTTTCCTAGTCTCGCTCCAATCACTGCTCCCATTAACTCCAGACGTGGCAGGGACGTCTTCTTCAGCAGAGCTACTCTGGACTTTGAAGCGACGAGGCATGTAGTCTTTGTTCCATCATCCGTCTCTCGCAGCAGGTGTGCAACTGTACTAAAAACTTTCTTACTTGCATCACAGAACGTGAAGTTGTTGTGCTTGTACTCAGATTTTACTCCATACTAGCGGGTGATAACTATGTGGTGGATCTGTGGAAGTTCTGAACACCACTTCCATTCTTGCCATTCTTGTGCAAGATCTGTGGGCAGCTCCTCATCCCAGCCAAAGGGCTCGTATCCACATCTCTTGAAAAAGGCATTTCACACGCACACCAGAAGGAGTTAGAAAGCCTATTGGGTCGAATATGCGAGCAGAGAGTTTCAGAACGCGCCTTTTGGTGTTCTCTCTTTTTGCTACAGCGTCCAGCAATGCAGTCAGGTCAAAGACGAAATCATCCGTTTCAGTCCTCCACACCAATCCTAACACCTTTAGTACGGCTCCTGGTGTCTCTGTCTCTGGTGCAAGTTCAGTTGTCGTTGTTTTCCATTTCTCCTTCAACTCTGGACTGTTTGTTGTCCATTTGCAGAGGTCCATGCTAGCTGTAGACATCATCTGTTTGGCATTAGCAGTTATGGAGAAACTTTCTCAACATCACTTGCACTGGAGATGAAGTCATCGACATAAAGTGATTCTTTTATTATCTTCACTACCTCAGGAAGTTGTGTTTCATACTTCTTTAAATGCTTCCTTACTGTAGCTGCGAACAGAAATGGGCTGGGGGAGACTCCGAACACCACCCTCATCATCCGTAGCACACGTGGCTTCTCACCTCTGTCTTCATGGAGCAGTGCAGCGAGCCAGAGGAATCGCACAGCAAGAGGGATTTGCAAGAAAGGCTTTTTGATATCTGCTTTAAATGCAATCGCATGGAGTCTGATGTCATGTGATGAGGCATCAAAGACTACTCTGAGTTTTGTTGTTACCTTGTCTTCCCGGAGCTCTCAACTGCTACAAGTGCATCTGTAATTCTTTCTACTCTGCCTGACACTATACACCAGTAGTAGCCTCCACCAATCAGCATCAACAACTCTGTATCATGAGTGCCATCATCTGCAAGCCTTTTCGTTTCAACTCTACTTGGATGTGCTCAGCTGGAATCTTCATCACGGCAGTGCACACTTGAGGCGTCTCGAGTGCTTCTATCTCAATCTTCTGCCCCTTCTGCCAGACGTTCTTCAGAGTTACCTTCAATGTGTTGCGCTTCGACGTTACTGGTGCTGCAGAACCAAAAGTATGAAGAATGACTGTTTCTTGCTTGATCACAGGTAACTTTAAATCTCTTACTGTATTCTCACTGATGAATCTTCTCTGGCTGCCTCCGTCCAGTAAGCAGCGAATGCTTCTACATCCAGCAGGTCCTTCTGTACATGCTCTTACAGTCTGCAGCAGCACAGTGTTGTTCTGTTTAGCGGGCTGTATCTTTACTGAATGTGATGCAAAGGAAGAAACAACATTGTCTTTGTTGTCATCAGAGTCAGAAGTACATGTCTCTCTTCTCTCACATACAGTGGTGTTGGCTTCCACATACATTACAGCACATTTTAATCTTAAAAAACCTTGCAATGTGCTTTGACCCACATTGGTCAAACGAAGCATCGTCCCATCCTCGTCAGTTTGTTTTCATGCAGCGATATCAGTTTCTGGACACAGTTCTGGTTTGTGTGCTGTGTTGTCACAGAAAAGGCAGTTCTGTGTTCTTTGACTGGTGGTTTGCAGTACTGCAGCTGACGGCATGTTGTGATTTCTGTGCTTCATTTCAAATGATGCGTCTTGTCTTTTACCTGGTTTCTGATAACGTCTCTGGAATTACCTGACTTAATCAGCTGCATGGTTCTTTCTCTGCTCAGAATCTCTTTCTGCAGGAATTCCATAACTTCTGAGACTTTCCATTCATGGCTGGTTCCTCTCTGTTGACTGAGAGCTGCCATATGCCTCTGATGCGACACCCAGCGATTGTAAGCTGCAGATATGTACTTCACATTCATCATAAAGTTGTCTCAGAGCAGTTAAGTCGTGAGATTTCTTTACTGGGCAGAGATTCAGCAGTTTGGTCATGTGCGGGTTAATAAGCAGGTCTTTACTTCCAAAGCGATTCTGCAGTAGATCGATCGCGTGATCATAATTACGGTCTGTTAACATCAGTCCCGCTATTGCCTTTGAAGCAGCGCCGGTTAGATACGTCTTTAAGTAGTTAAACTTCTGTTTTGCTCAGCGCATCGTTCTTGTGAATGACGGTTTCAAACTGATTCAAAATAGTCTTGCCACACACTAATTTCACCGTTAAACTTGTCAATAATCAACTTGGCTAACTTAACGGTTTGTCTGTGCAGTGAGGGCTCTGTGCTGCTCATCTGCTGCTTTCCCGGTTTCTCTGTATCACTCGGTGCGCGCGTGATTTTTCTTTATACTCCTCAACATCAGCGATCTCATTCTCTAAATCATCCGTGTCTGTCCCTTCCTCGATTCCGACATCCAGCTCCAGCAGCGTTTCCTCCTTTTCAGATAACAGGGCTGACAGTTCACGTAATCGGTCAATAACCGGATCTTCTTTGTTCACCTCTGTTTCGATGTGTTGCAGGAGTCGCGTTGTGGAAGCGCGCACAGCTCCTCGTTCAATTAGGGCTGGGAGTCGATTCCAAAAAGAATCGATTCCAAGGGGAATCGACTCTCCACTCATAGCCGTTTTCAGTTCAACAAAGCTCATCTATGGGCGCCTCTCAAACGAAAGGCTGCATATCTCAGCTGTTGTCATCAAACGTCGCTGAATATCGAACCATGAAAATAAACTGAATGAAGAGAGTATGTAAGCACGTCTGAGTTTGAGGATGCAGCCTTGCTTGCTAATAGTGATTACAAGTCTGATTCGTTCCCACGCAAAGGTTCTTTCGAATAGATCGTTTTAATGAACCAGTTCAAAAACGATTCAAAAGTTATTTTACGGTGAAACGGCCTTATATTGTCCACAGTTTTGAGTGCTGCACGACAGAATAGATCATGACGTGATCCAGGGTCTTGATCCTACCATCTTAAATAAAATGCTATTTTTAACCTTTCTATCCGCCGGTGATCATTCCGAAAGAAAATGCAGAGAGCTCAGATCTGTGGCCGAGAGTGCATCTGATTATCTGATTTGACAGATGAACCAGGAGCTCTTATATCAGTGTTGTTGTTCTGGTTATTTAGTTTCAGTGTACAGTTTGTTAATTTTGCGTATACCATTGAAGTACACATCATTCACCTGAACTGTGCCTTGTTCCATTCATGCAATAAACACATATCCACCGCTGCGTTGTGGGCTATGACTAATTCCATGTGCAATGCAAACAAAATTACAATTTAAATACAGAAATTAGGGGTGTAACGTTACGTGTATTCGTACGTTGCAAATAACCATTTATTGTATATTTTAAAAAGTTGCTCCGTGACGGTCCGGTACGAATATCTTCATATTATGATTAGGCTACTTTCTAAGACCTTTATATCCTGCAGTCATGGCGAAATTAGGTTCCTCCACTTTATAAAATACAAGAATCGAAAATAAGAGTAAGGAATCGATTCTAGAACCAGGAATCGAAATCGGACTGGATTCCAAAATTTTCGGAATGGAACAGCCCTACTTTCAAGCCGATCCGCCATTTTGGATTTCGGATTCCTCTTGCTAGTATCATTCACCAGCCTAACTTCTACTAGCCAAAACAAACACATCAGGAAAAAAAAAAGATCAAGATCACATCTTTTGACCAAAATCACATCTTAGATTAAAATATATTTTATATTAAATCTGATTATGAATCATTCAATGGTTTCAGTTTTATGACAGTCAAATTCAGTTTGGTGATAAAAATAAACAAAATCAAAATAAAACAATTCTCTATAACTTATCTTATAAAACTGCATGTATTTCTAAAAATAGCTCAGTACAAAATGAATGTTTAATGTTAAACATGTTAAAGATTAACAGAGAGGCTGTGAGTTGATAAAGTGATTATCTGTTTCCTCACAAAAATCTGTGATACTGAACTCCACTGTCATCCTTTAAAAAAGCCAAATCGAGGCCTTGTCTGGTAAGTGCTGCGTTACAGACCAGATGTGTCATCCTGTACTCTATTCTGATGTTCAAAACAGTGAATCTAATCATGAGTGTGCAGGCAAAAGTTCACTTAAAGAATGAACAATGTGGCATCAATTTTGCTTTGAATTAAGTTGATAGAAAAAATTAAGCTGCCAATCCTCCAGCTTAGAGTGAAGTCAGTACACATTAACATTTGTCCCAAATTATTGTTAATGCAATTTAATGGGAAACTATGTGAGTTGTGTAGTAGGTAATAGCCACTGACAGATTTTGAGTGATGCCACCAGTGTTTGAACACACATAGAAAACAATAGATTTCAATTTTTAAGACATGGCTCTTCTTTTCCGGTGTGCTTTGTTTTGCTAAATGTTGGAGGGTACTGGTTTAAGGACAAGATTTATTAATACTAACTCATTATCTGCTCACATACTTTTAAGCTTTTAAGCATGTGACACAGCAGACCATATATTCAATTACATTTCAGCCTTTTTGTGATTTAATAACTGCACCAAGTCATATCACAATTTCAAGTATATTTTGATAAATTGTGCAGTCCTGATGACAAGTGTAAAAATATTTTCAAATTCATGAAACTGTGTTGGGTCACTACAATCTGGGTAATTAATGGGATAAAATACTTACTTCAGCTTTTCCAGTCTACACTGTACATTTTCAAACAG
This sequence comes from Labeo catla, assembly GCA_012976165.1. Classification (NCBI taxonomy): domain Eukaryota; kingdom Metazoa; phylum Chordata; class Actinopteri; order Cypriniformes; family Cyprinidae; genus Labeo; species Labeo catla. The sequence continues at coordinate 64,615 of VONZ01002014.1, read as the reverse complement.
AGTCAAGATGATCTTCACTCCTGGGTTTCCTAGTTTATTCTCACTCAGATCCAGCTCTGTCAAATTTGAAGGGTTTGAATTTAGAGCTGCAGCCAGAACATGAAAACCTCCTTCTGTGATACAGTTGTTATTCAGACTGCATAAAGAGAAAACACAGTTCAGTTTTAATCTTAATATTTATCAGTATGTTTTAGCTGACAGTTGACAAATACTGGTGATGATGATGAACGTTTGAAAAGTCTCCTGTTTAATGTGTTTGTAAAGACATTCTGCGTCAAAATAAACAAAATTCTAATGTAAATATATATTTGTTCACATATATAATATTCCCATCATCAGCCAGTGTGCAATATTGCTCTCATTGCTGTGGTGTTGAGTGTAGCTGTTGGTGAAATGTACTCACTTCAGTATCTTCAGCTCACACACAGGATTCTTCAGTCCCTCACAGATCTCTTTGACTCCTGAATCCAGCAGACGACTGTTGTTCAGGTTCATCTCTTTCAGGATGGTTTTGGAGGAGAGAACAGTAGCTAGAACTGAACAGCTTTTCTCTGTCAGCTTACAATTATTCAGCCTGAACACAGAAACATTTCAGTAATAATTACTTTCATCATGTATATTTATTACAGTTATATTGCATACTGTTAGTGTTGGCGGTATCAGCTGATGTGAGCTTGACTGACGTGTTCTGCCTGAACTAACACAACGCTTGATTATTATTATTCAGCACATATTCAACACACATCAGATCAACAGCTCTTCATATCTGATTACACATGTGACTGACAGTCTTTAATAATGAATAATCAAAGAGGTTTCAATGTATAAATCATGTTCACTCACATTATTTTCTCCAGTTTGCTATGAGAGTCCATCAAAAGAGCAGAGAGTTTCTCCCCATCCAGATCTCCTAATTTATCTCCACTCAGATCCAGTTCTTTCAGTAGTAATGGACTTTTACCCAGAAGTCCAGTGAGATACTCACACGCTTCCTCTGCAGCAGGACTTTTCAAAAACCTACAGGAAGCAGAAAGGATTTCACATCATTTATATTTTTGAATTATTTTCGCCACAAATTCTGTTCTGTTTGTTGAATTTCTCTGAACTGCTATTTAATTCCAGTTCATGTCATTCCTATTCACCAATGGTGCATTTGACCCTTTGATCTATTTTTATACAGCTGATTTCATGTCTGTGGTTTGTTTTTAAATATTTTAAGCTTATTTTTTTTTTCTTTTCACCTGATTGTCTTTAATGAACAGAGTCCATCCTGTAGTAAATCATTGAGCTCCTTCACTCCTGATTGTCCAGGATCATTTCCTGTGAGATCCAGCTCTATCAGGTGTGAAGGGTTTGATCTCAGAGCTGAAGCCAGAGCTTTATAACCTTCTTCAGTGACACTGCAGTCTGAAAGTCTACAGAAAGACAACACACACACACACACACACTTTAAAATAAGAATTCATTAGCATTTATTAAACTATTAGAAAATTAACATTTTCCATTATCTCAAAAAAGCATCTGTTTGTCATTATTTTGTAAATGTATCTACACCAACACACCAATTTCACATTACTGACCCATTTCTTGTGACACAGCACCAGTTTACAGACCAGCTGGAGCTTTACATTGATTCATGTTTAGATTAACCAAATTCAGACCTGAGTATCTGTAGTTTGCACTGTGAATTTCTCAGCAGACTGGAGATTTCTGTCACTCCAGAGTCTCCTATTTGATTCCTGCTCAGATCCAGCTCTCTGAGGTTTGAATGAAACGCTGATGCCAGAGCAGCACATCCTTCATCTGTAATACTGATGCACTTTAACCTGTAGAAGAGAAAACAAAAATTAAGCCATACATATAATTACACAAATAGCAGCTTTAGCTACTTCTTTTATCCAACAATATTAGATTTGCATGATAATTATGCTGTGAAATAAAAAAAACGATAATTATAATAATATTTTGTATTTTACAGTACAATATTTAAGCCTAAATCATACTTCCAATGCTACATAGAACAGCAGCTTGGAGAAGGATTTTCGTTTTGAAGGAAGAAATGATACAAGTCTTAAATTGTCTTAATTTCTATACTTTTGAATGTTAAGCCCTCAGGCTTTTATTTTGGTGGAAAACTACACAGTGACCTTTAATTTTCTGTGTTTAGTTCACAACAGGTTTATAAACTTTTTTTTTTTTTGCACAAATCTGGTGAAATCTGTGAACATCATCTGCCAAAAAATGTTGGAAATCACATGAACATTAAGTGAAACTTCCAAATTCATGTTATAAGCACAAAATAACTTTTATTTTTTTATTTTATTTTTTACATTTAACAGCCATTCAGAACTTCTACTAGCCAAAACAAACATATCAGAAAACAAAACAAAACAAAACAAAAAAATCACGATTACTAAAATCACAATTTAGATTTAAATATATTTTATATTAAATCTGGGTAACACTTTACGGTAAGGGCAAATGAATAACCACGAATTCATGCATAAATTCATGCATTAATTATGCATTAATATGTCATGAATTATCAGGAACTAACATGAATTCAAAGTCTTTGATTCATAACTTTATGGATGAGCAACACCTTAATTAAGACATTAACTAAGATGGGTACATGATCATGATTTATGATTTATTACACATGATCATGATGTTTTCTTTGTTCACAAAAAAATAATTAATTAACCTTGTCTGACAGCTTATCAGAACTCTTAGCCCGCTTTATATGTAATGGCAAAGTGATTATATTTCTAATTGTTTTTATTTATTAGCCTAAGTTAATTAAAAAAAAACAATAAAAGAAGTCTTAGGCCACTAGTATCAGATTTACATTTCTAAACATTCATTTTGCCATTAATTATAATAATCCAGTGAGATTTTGTATGGAGCACAGACTGTTGTCAGACTCCTTGTGCAAACAAAAATCTCACTCGATTATTACAATTAATGGCAAACAGAATGTTTGGAAATGTAAACCGATATTTTTTACTGACACACTACAGCAAAAGATAGAAATAACTTACTTTAAACCATTTTTTAGCTGGTGAAAATACTAGTGGCCTAAGACTTTTGCACAGTACTGTATATCTATATATATTTTGTTTTTTTAAAGTAACGACTGGTTAGTGGAAAACTGATCATAGTCTGTTTGATCAGTTTAGCTCAGCAAATACATACCTCACAGACATGATAAATATATCTATATAAAGCTGTAAACTATTAGTTAACGAAATAAAACAAATCGAAAACAAAAACTCTTTCATTATTAATTCTGTAAAAATGTGCTTCTTTCTAAAGGCACGTATAAAAAGGAGATGGTGAGTCAGGATCGTCAACTTTATCCCTGCAACACTGACTCAGAAAACACTAAATCAAATCAAATGACCTTTATTTATATACCGCCTTTAACAATACAGAATTGTGACAAGGCGGCTGTACAGTCTTAAATGGGAAATAGTAGTTTATTAATAGATCATTCAAAAATCTCCTTACTTTTTCCCCCCCGACACATTCATGGTAATGACTTTTGCTGGTGCTTTGTGTCAAGCTTTAGTCTATTACATGCGCTTGAACACAGAACTGATCCAGCTGCTGCGGACTGAGACACTAAACTCCTTCTGAGCCGGTCTCGAAAGTCTCTTTTCATCACTATAATTGGTGGATGTCTACAATATAAAAATAAGGAGACGCCTGCAGGCCCGAAGCCCGGCCCCCGTCTGAAATATGACATGAAAATTTGGGTGAAGCCCAGCCCTAGGGGCATAAAAAGGTTGGGGCACATCAGGCTCAGGCTAAAATACAGTCACCACTTTAGTTGAGGGGCCACAAACATGATGAAGTCATGAGAAGCTAATGCTTAGTTAATGATGACTGTATTTGGATGTCAACAGAATTCACATTATGTGCTGTGATTGACCAATGTTGGGGTCTGTCCATTCACCTATTTATTTTTCTGTGAACAAAGAAAACATCATGATCATGTGTAATAAATCATAAATCATAATCATTTACTGATCTTAGTTAATGTCTTAATTAAGGGGTTGTTCATCCATGAAGTCATGAATGAATGACTTTGAACTTAGTTCCTGATACTTCATGACATATTAATGCAATAAAACAATTCTCTATAATTTATCTTATAAAACTGCATGTATTTCTAAAAATAGCTCAGTACAAAATGAATGTTTAGTGTTGAACATGTTAAAGATTAACAGAGAGGCTGTGAGTTGATAAAGTGATTATCTGTTTCCTCACAAAAATCTGTGATACTGAACTCCACTGTCATCCTTTAAAAAAGCCAAATCGAGGCCTTGTCTCCGGCAGCTCCAGTGACAAGTGCTGCGTTACAGACCAGATGTGTCATCCTGTACTCTATTCTGATGTTCAAAACACTGAATCTAATCATGAGTGTGCAGGCAAAAGTTCACTTAACCCTTTCACACGTGAGTTTAAAATATTCTAACTGAGCCCCCAGAGTGAGTTTTTTTTTAGGCGACCGTTATTTAGAACGTATATCCTTATTTTTTCCATGGCGACACGTCGTGTTTGTCACGACACAACGCAGCCACAATAGCGCTGTATGACACATGTATCACTTTTATATAGTTTTTCCCTTTTTATTATTAATATTCACAAACGTGCTCACTGTATTATGAAATATCTGATATTCCAATTCTGAAATATGTGCAAGTGAATGTATTTGGAGGTTTAAACACTTTTATAATGAGCGTGTTAGTTGATCTATGCAGAGTGATGGGCGCTGCCATGTTAGTTCGTGCTGAATCTGAGCTGTGGGATTTACAAAACGCAAATTCATCCTCTCCTCCTGAAAAACATTAAAGTAAGTCTCTGCTGAGCTTGGAAAAGAGCAGAGTATGATATCAATAAAACATATAACAACAACAGATAACATTTGTAAGGATTGCCGTTGCCATAGACATCGGCGTGTATTTTGCTAACTATAAATGCGTTTTACTAGGACTTATGTGTATGTAAATGTCTGGAACCTAAAATAAGCATTATATGGTTGAAAATACGGAATAGTTGCGATAATATGACAAGCGCTCAGTGCCAGCCAAAGCGCAAAAGCAGATTTGAATTCAGCAGTTGATCACGTGACGCGCTGAACGTTCGAATCACACCGGTGTGATCGTACGCGTGAAAGGGTTAAAGAATGAACAAAGTGGCATCAATTTTGCTTTGAATTAAGATGATAGAAAAAACTAAGCTGCCAATCCTCCAGCTTATAGTGAAGTCAGTACACATTAACATTTATCCCAAATTATTGTTAATGCAATTTAATGGGAAACTACGTGAGTTGTGTTGTAGTTAATAGCTACCGACAGATTTTGAGTGATGCCACCAGTGTTTGAACACACATAGAAAACAATAGATTTCAATTTTAAAGACATGGCTCTTCTTTTCCATGGATGGATTTACAAACTGTATTAATGAAATATTGTTTTAGAAACTGCCTGCATATAATTTATTTTGCATCATAGCATCACATCTCACCTCAGTGTCTTGAGTTGACAGTTTGGATCCTGTAGTAAATCATTGAGCTCCTTCACTCCTGATTGTCCAGGATCATTTCCTGTGAGATCCAGCTCTATCAGGTGTGAAGGGTTTGATCTCAGAGCTGAAGCCAGAGCTTTATAACCTTCTTCAGTGACACTGCAGTCTGAAAGTCTACAGAAAGACAACACACACACACACACACACATTAAAAGACTTCACTAGCATTTATTACACCATTAGGGTTTCAACATTTTCCGTCATCTCAAAAAAGCAATCTGTTTGTCAAGCAATCTGTTCTACACCAACACACCAATTTATTCAGAAATATATACACATAATAAATATTATAAATAATAATAAATAATATTCTAATAATAAATATAATAAATAAATAAATATACTTCTTCTGAAGGTAAACTGTGAATTGTGTTATATACGAAAAGAAAAATCTTATTCAGGTCAGTACTAATTAAACAATATCATGAAGTAAGAAACCTTAGAAACAGTAATAATACTGTTAAAACAACTGTTTGCTAGCTCTGTACACTCTCTGGCCATCATTCAATCAAAGAATGAGAAAATGCTGATGTTATCCTTTAAAAATGATCCGCAGATGTGAAATCAGCTGCATGAAAAAAGATCCGGTGCTGCCAACTGTGGAATGAAGTGCGCATCTGAAAAGTCTCCTGTTTAATGTGTTTGTAAAGATATTCTGTGTCGAAATAAACTAAATTCTAATGTAAATATATATTTTTAACATAGATAATATTCCCATCATCAACCAGTGTGCAATATTGCTCTCATTGCTGTGGTGTTGAGTGTAGCTGTTGGTGAAATGTACTCACTTCAGTATCTTCAGCTCACACACAGGATTCTTCAGTCCCTCACAGATCTCTTTGACTCCTGAATCCAGCAGACGACTGTTGTTCAGGTTCATCTCTTTCAGGATGGTTTTGGAGGAGAGAACAGTAGCTAGAACTGAACAGCTTTTCTCTGTCAGCACACAATTATTCAGCCTGAACACAAAAACAGCATTTCAGTCAGGACCACTTTCATCATGTATATTTATTACAGTTATATTGCATACTGTTAGTGTTGGTGGTATCAGCTGATGTGAGCTTGAATGACGTGTTCTGCCTGAACTAACACAACGCTTGATTATTATTATTCAGCACATATTCAACACACATCAGATCAACAGCTCTTCATATCTGATTACACATGTGACTGACAGTCTTTAATAATGAATAATCAAAGAGGAAAGGAAAGGACGTGACGTGTGACCAAGTATAGTGATATTCTCAATGTTACTCAGAAAACAGGATACAGGCACTAATTGTCAGGGATTTTAACATTCACGTTGATAATACCAATGATGCGTTAGGACTTGCGTTTACTGACCTAATAAACTCTTTTGGAGTCAAGCAAAATGTCACCGGGCCCACTCATCGTTTTAATCATACGCTAGATTTAATTATATCGCATGGAATTGATCTTACTGATATAGATATCGTACCTCAAAGTGATGATGTTTCTGACCATTTCCTTGTATCGTGCATGTTGCGTATCACTGATATTAACTATTTGGCTCCGCGTTATCGTCTTGGCAGAACTATTGTTCCAGCCACCAAAGATAGATTTACAAATAACCTGCCTGATTTATCTCAGCTGCTCTGTGTACCCATTAATACACAGGATCTAGACAAAATGACTAGCAATATGGGCACCATCTTCTCTGATACGTTAGAAGCTGTTGCCCCCATCAAATTGAAAAAAGTTAGAGAAAAACGTATTGCGCCATGGTACAACAGTAATACCCATTCTCTCAAGAAAGAAACTCGCAATCTTGAGCGCAAATGGAGATAAACTAACTTGGAAGTTTTTAGAATTGCATGGAAAAACAGTATGTCCAGATACAGACAGGTTTTAAAAGCTGCTAGGGCCGAGCATATCCACAAACTCATAGAAAATAACCAAAACAATCCAAGGTTTTTATTTAGCACAGTGGCTAGATTAACAAATAACCAGACGCCACCTGATCTAAATATTCCTTTACAGTTTAATAGTAATGACTTTATGAATTTCTTCACTGATAAAATAGATAACATCAGAAATACAATAACCAATGTAGATTATACTGCATCTAATATGTCAACTTCTTTCACCGCACCCCAAGAAAAACTGCAGTACTTTACCGCTATAGGACAGGAAGAGTTAAATAAACTCATCACTGTGTCTAAACCAACAACATGCCTATTAGATCCCGTACCCACTAAATTACTAAAAGAATTGTTACCTGTGGCAGAAGAACCGCTTCTCAATATTATCAACTCATTGTTATCTTTAGGTCACGTCCCTAAACCATTCAAGCTGGCGGTTAAGCCACAACTAGACCCTAGTGAGCTGGCAAATTATAGACCCATTTCTAATCTTCCATTTATGTCTAAAATTTTAGAGAAAGTTACATCTGCTCAACTGTGCTAATTCTTGCAAAAAAATGATATCTATGAAGAATTTCAGTCAGGTTTCAGGCCCCATCACAGCACAGAAACTGCACTTGTTAAAATCACTAATGACTTGCTGCTTGCGTCAGACCAAGGCTGCATCTCATTGCTAGTTTTACTTGATCTTAGTGCTGCGTTCGACACTATAGATCATGACATACTCATAGATCGACTACAAAATTATGCAGGTATTCAAGGGCAGGCTTTAAAATGGTTTAGATCCTACCTGTCTGATCGCTACCACTTTGTTTATTTAAATGGGGAGTCATCTCAGTTATCACCAGTAAAGTATGGAGTGCCACAAGGATCTGTTCTAGGTCCTCTACTATTTTCAATACACATGCTGCCCCTAACCCATTGTTATGCTGATGATACTCAACTATATATCTCAACAAGACCAGATGAAACTTCTGAATTATCGAAGTTAACAGAGTGTGTTAAAAATGTAAAAGATTGGATGACCAATAATTTTCTACTATTAAATTCAGATAAGACAGAGATATTACTTATTGGACCTAAAAACAATACACAGAATCTTTTGACTTACAATTTACAACTAGACGGATGTACTGTTACTTCCACTACAGTCAAAAGTCTGGGTGTTATATTAGACAGCAACTTGTCTTTTGAAAATCATATTTCTCATGTTACAAAAACAGCATTCTTCCATCTTAGAAACATTGCCAAGCTGCGAAACATGTGACCTGTTTCTGATGCAGAAAAGCTAGTTCATGCATTCATGACCTCTAGAGTGGACTATTATAATGCACTACTAGGTGTTTGTCCAGCATCTTCAATAAACAAGCTACAGATAGTCCAAAATGCAGCTGCTAGAGTCCTTACCAGGTCAAGAAAATATGATCATATTACCTCAATTTTAAAGTCTCTGCACTGGCTACCTATTAGGTTCCGCATCAGCTACAAAATATTACTTCTTACCTATAAGGCACTTAACGGTTTAGCTCCTGCGTACCTAACTAGTCTTCTACCACGCTACAATCCATCACGCTCCCTAAGATGACAAAACTCTGGACTGTTGGTAGTTCCTAGGATAGCAAAGTCCACTAAAGGAGGTAGAGCTTTTTTGCATTTGGCTCCCAAACTCTGGAACAGCCTTCCAGATAATGTTCGGGGTTCAGACACACTCTCTCTGTTTAAATCTAGATTAAAGACACATCTTTTTAGCCAAGCATTCAAATAATGCATCTTATAAACTTTTCCTGCAGTTATATCTGATCAAATGCTCATTATTAATCTATTAGCTCTGGTTGAACAAATCTTCCTTTTCTTAGTTTGAACAGCAGCTACGCTAATTATGTTCCTATTTGTCCTCTGTTTTTGCCATGGGATTGACATCCCATGGTAACTAGGAATTCACAAGCTCCAGTCTGGATCCAGAACACTTAAGAAGAGATGATGCCAACCCCTCTGAGGACTTCAGATGATGCCAACCCTGAAACAACATACAGCACTACCGAATTCTGCTACTAATTTATAGTGTTCTTTGTTTTTGTTTTTTTTATTTATTTATTTAACAGAACAGGCATATTAAAAACAGAACATCTGTAACATGCCAGAATTAGCCAAAGGCTAGTTTTCATCTGTTGTCCTGTAGGCCTGTTTTACAATGGCACCCTGAAAAAGCATAAAATGTTATAAACAGTCAGATAAACACAGAAGGAAATGGCATGTTAACGCAATGTTAGTCGATTTCAGGAGAGACAGCAATAGCATAAAGAGACAGTGCGATTCCAATTAAATTAGTTGTGAAAAGCACAGGGAGCAGCAGCAAAGAGTTCAGTAAAAACAAAAAACAAGGGCAGCAAAGGTTTGATAAAAACATAAATGCAGCAGTATAAATAGCAAGCATTAATAAAAAAGTTAGACATTTACAAGTGTATATTAAAATGACAAGCAGTTGTTAATATCAAGATCAAAAAAAAGAATTTACAATAGTCAGACAGGAATCACATACTCACAAATGAAACACAAGATGGCAGCAACAGTGTTTTAGTGTTGACAGGTCTGGTTACTAATCAGCCAACGTTTTAGGTGAGAGCGAAATAAATTATATGTGTTGATTTCTCTGATTGTTGTTGGAATGGTTTTCCATTCCTGAGAGGCTTTGACAGAGAAAACTGACTGACTAAAAGCACTTTTTCTAAATGGGATAATACAGTCACCTCTAGACACTCCTCGAGTGATCCTGTGTGTAGATGTTCTAAGACTGACAAATTCACTAAGGGGATATGGGGCCATCCCATGTAGGATTTTATATGTTTGACAGGCATTCGTGTATTTGATAAGATTGTCCCAACTTAAAAGGCTGTGTTTTGATAAAATGGAACAGTGATGAAAGCGTTTTGGTTTCTTATCAAATACTTTAATTGTCTGCTTGTATAAGGACTGTAAAGGCAACAAGATGGTGGAGTTAGTCTGGGACCAGCTTGTTAAACAATAAGTAAAGTGCGGCAGGCCAGTCGACACATAAAGTGGCTCAGACTGACTATTAGCAATGCGGACCATTTGTGAGCGCTGGGAGAGATAAGAATGAATCCATTTTATAGCACTGTCTGGGAAATTAAAAGTGGATAATTTGGCCAGTAAAATCTGGTGGTTTACTGTATCAAATGCCTTTCTAAGGTCAAGAAAGACTGCACCTACAGTGTTATTACTATCAAGTAGTGACTTGATTTTTTCAATGAGATGACAGTTAGCTGACTCAGTTGAATGGTTGGAATCCAAATTGAAATGGATGAAGCTGAAAGGAACTATTGGTTAAGTGATCCTTGATTTGTTCACATATCCATTTCTCAAGAATCTTGGACATTACAGGCAAAATACTAATAGGTCAGTAATTAGAAATAGATTGTGGGTTTCCTGATTTGAAAATAGGTGATACAATGGCCATTTTCCATGTGGTTGGGAACTCTGCTTGGCTTATGGATTGATTAATGATTTTTGTGATGGGACTGACTAATGCTGGACTGACATTTTTAAGCATAGTTGTGTCCATCCCATACACATCTTTAGATTTGGACGGTTTAAGTGTTCTTATAATTGATTCAGTGTTTGTTTCAACTGCATGATTAAAAACTAAACTAGGTTCTATTGGTGAAACTTTACACATCTCAACATTTACAGGAGGGAAACCCTCAGCAATGGCTGCCACCGAGTCAACAAAAAACTGGTTTAATGTTGCGGCTGCTGCAGCTGGATCCGTAATGCGATGTCCATCCACAGTTAGTTTAAGCGATTTTCTTGGTTTAGATTTTTGCCCCATTAACATCTTCAGCTGGTCCCAGACTATCTTTGGGTTACCTCTTGCCTCACTAATTATAGTCAAAAAAAAGTTAGCCCTAGATTTTCTTAACATAGTTGTTACTGTATTCCTTAACATAGCAAAGTGTTGTTTGTCGAGGGATAGTTTTGTCTTAACGGCCCTCTTTAGTGCAAGGTCACGCTCTTTCATTTTTTTCAGGACATCTATTGTTATCCATGGGAGGCTACTTCTTTTTTTCCTGTGTGTAAACCTACAGGTAAATTCTTTAATAATGCACTGTTGTTTGCTTGAAAGTGTTTTGCTTCCCTCATTTACATCTTTTCCAGTTAACAAAGAGTCCCAATTAAAACTATTTACTGTATTTTTGAAGATTTCCTGATCTTTATTAGGTATTCTGAACGATTCCTGTTCTTTAACAGTACAAACACTGAATCTCTTTTTTGATAATTTTCTGGCCACAGATAACCCTGTGAACATGTTTAAAGATTTTATAATCCTTTCCGGTCTACTGCTAAATATCAAGTCAATCTGAGTTTTAGTGGACTGTGTTACTCTTGTTGGCCCTTTAATTAGTTGTGTTAGATCAAAGCGGTCTGTTATTTGTTTAAGATTTTTCCTGGCTAATCTGTCTTCCCAATTTACATTCATATCCCCCATTAATATTACTTCCTTGTCAAAATTGCAATTTGTCAGTATAGTTTGTCATCATCATCATCATCATCAGTCGGCTGCAAATATTATGGGTTTGCAGGCGTCAACAAGCTTGCACCATTCCGTTCTGTCTCTTGCTGCAGTTCTCATTTCGTCAACTGTTGGCGGTGCCTCACTGTTGATCAGCTTGCCTATATACTGCGGGTAGAGAAGTTTTGGCCTACCACGCTTTCTACATCCATGTCTTTCAATTGGTTGATAAAGAATGTACTTGTTAATCAGCTCATGCTCTTGTTTGCGCAGACAATGACCGAGGTATCTTAACTGCCTCCGCTGTATCTGGAGGTCCAGAGGATCAATTCCAATCTTCTGATAGATTTCTACGTTTGAGACTCTGTCCAATCGTTTGATGTTGAGCATTACTCTGTAGCAGTTGGTGGCAAAACTGTTGAGGCATTGCTTGAGCTTTTCTGTTAATATCCAGCTTTCGCAGCCATACAGAAGTATAGATAGACAAGCTGCTTGGAAAATGTTTGTTTTGAGACGAATTGGAAGGGTGTTTGAGCGAAATATGTCCTTCATTTTCCAGAAGGCTGCCCATGCTAGGGCTTTTCTTACCCTGATGTCAGTTTCGCTCGACTTAACCATTGATCCCAAATACTTGAAGTTGTTGACCCACTCAATCTTTTGATTACCTAGCTCCAAGTTCTTGCTTTTATCTTGGTTGGTGAATGCTTCGGTTTTCTTTACGTTCACCACAAGTCCGACTTGCTCGGCTTGTTTGGCAATTTCATTGAGTTGGGATTGAGCTCTTTCTAGATTGCCTTCTAAAAGTGCCAGATCATCGGCAAAATCAAGGTCGAAGATTGCTGTTACTGGTTGTCGTCGACATTTCCTTGGTTGAGTGACAAAGCCGTTTTCTCCCTTGTTGATGCCGTGAATTGTCGCATGATTGAGTTCTGTGTTCTTAAGGATGTAATCGATGACGATGATGAAAAGAAAAGGTGCTAGAGTGTCGCCTTGAAGGACTCCAGTTGTTATTTCAAATTCCTCTGTGAGTCCTCCTTCGACTAAGACTGCGCTTTTGGAGTTGTTGTATATGGTCTTAATTGCTCTGACCAACTTATCTGGGATTCCATAATGACGTAAGATCTCAAACATTTTCCCTCTATCAATTGAATCGAATGTATAGTTTGTAAGTTTTCATAAAAATCAATATTAGAATTCGGAGGGCGATAGATTACAATAAGGCTAAATGACATTTGAGGTGATAAGATAATTTTTAAAGCACTGTATTCTAAATCACAGTTTGCCAAGGTTATCTCTTCACACTGGATGCTGTTCTTTAATATATACCATGACTCCGCCTCCTTTAGATCTCACTCTGTCTCGTCTATAGATTTGATAGCCTGGTACCATAACTGCTGCAGATGGTGAATTTGCATGGAGCCAGGTTCCAGACAGGCTAAGATAGTCAAGATTGGATTCTGTTAAAATATGCTGAATTTGTTCTGACTTAGGTACAAGACTTCTTATATTAAGATGTCCCCCAAATAATCCCCTAGGTTTCATTTTGGAGTCCCATATTATTTTAGAATGGTTAACAGTCTGGACGATTTTCCACTTCTTGTTTTTTACGACAGCTGGGTTTGTGTACCCTTTCCGATATTGGCACTTTTCTCTTCCGGGTGTAGTTGAACTATTATTTTGGTTAGCTTTATGTTCCTTTGGGGTGCAAGTAGGTGAGGTATCACCTGCAGCCTTTGACAATAAGGATGGTTCATAGTGGCTTGAGGCGTCCTGGATGCCCAACGTGCTGGCGTCCCCCTCCAACGGCTCCGAAATCGCTCGTGGCGGAGACAGCGCACGCCGCTCCCCACAGGCAGACAAGCCATGCCCGGCTCTAGGCTCCAGGCCCCAGCCGGTCGCAACGTCCGCATCGGGCACCGCCGGCACCCCCACAGCGGTCGTCAGACACACAAGATCACTCAAGTAAGATTGTTGCCCATTTGTGTAGTACATATTACATAATGAGCGTACCTGAAATTTTCGGTGGTACTCCTACTGTACATGGACGTGGTAGATCGGTCCTGTTGTTGGTTATTAAGCGGGCCAGGACACTGGTGGATGTCTCCAGACAGCAAAAGGAACATTATTATGAGAGACGCGAGGCTTTGTGATGGCTTTAACATAGCCTTGTAGCGCGTTGTTGCTCGACTGGAAAGATGCAGTTGTATGAAGGTTGCAATCACGGATTTCCCCAGGCCAAAATGTTTGTTTACATGGTGTGTCAATAGATAAATCGCGGATGGCTGTTTTATATTGCAATTACAATCATCCAAAAGTTGACCAGTATCAGTATAACTAAAAGTATTTACGAGCAGCACATAAATGAAGAGAGCTAGAGTTACACCTGTCACACCTGGAGCCGCCATCTTCTTTAGGGGGATGTTCCCTCGTGTCATTCACCCTTTGTCTGTTTGATTACGTCATTAATTGATCTTTACCACACATCTCTTCCATATGTACAGCTACTACTACATATATTGTAAAAATGTCAATTTAGTGTAAAGCTGCTTTGCAACGATATGTATCGTCAAAAGCGCTATACAAATAAATTTAAATTGTGCTCTGCATTTAACCCATCCAAGTGCACACACACAGTAGCGATTAGTGAACGCACACACACACCGTGAACACACACCCGGAGCAGTGGGCAGCCACATTGCTATCGCTGCGGCACCCAGGGAGCAGTTGGGGGATCGGTGCCTTGCTCAAGGGACTCACCTCAGTCGTGGTATTGAGGGCAGAGAGAGTGTTGGTTATTCATTCCCACCTTCAATCCCTGCCGGACCTGGGACTCGAACCCGCAACCTTTCGGTTACAAGCTCAACTCCCTAACCATTAGGCCATGGCTGCCCCGGTTTCAATTTATAAAATATGTTCACTCACATTATTTTCTCCAGTTTGCTATGAGAGTCCATCAAAAGTGCAGAGAGTTTCTCCCCATCCAGATCTCCTAATTTATCTCCACTCAGATCCAGTTCTTTCAGTAGTAATGGACTTTTACCCAGAACTCCAGTGAGATACTCACACGCTTCCTCTGCAGCAGGACTTTTCAAAAACCTACAGGAAGCAGATAAGGATTTCAGATCATTTATATTTTTGAATTATTTTTGCCACAAATTCTGTTTTGTGTCTGTTGAATTTCTCTGAACTGCTATTTAATTCCAGTTCATGTCATTCCTATTCAACAATGGTGCATTTGACCCTTCTGTCTATTTTCATGCAGCTGATTTCACATCTGCGGATCATTTTTAAATATTTTAATTTTTTTTTTCACCTGATGGTCTTTAATGAACAGAGTCCATCCTGTAGTAAATCATTGAGCTCCTTCACTCCTGATTGTCCAGGATCATTTCCTGTGAGATCCAGCTCTATCAGGTGTGAAGGGTTTGATCTCAGAGCTGAAGCCAGAGCTTTATAACCTTCTTCAGTGATACTGCAGTCTGAAAGTCTACAAAAAGACAACACACACACACACACACACACACACATTAAAACAAGATTTCATTAGCATGTATTACACAATTAAGATATTAACATTTTAGATTGCCAATCCTCCAGATTGAAATTTAACGGAGTTGTTTATTTAAGTTGTGAATATTTCAATTCAAAATATTTCACACATTTTCATTACTAAAAATTCATATTCACCTTCCAGAATTCAATTCCCAAATATTCAATCTGTTTAAAAATATGATGTACGATATTCGACAGGGAAATTTCGGTCCATTTTACTTTACAAATCGCAAAATACTCCAATCGGTTTCACTTTACAAATTCGCTTCCACAAGTTCAGTGGTTCAAACTCGGCAGAAAATTCGGCATTTCACATCCGGGAGCTGCAGGAATATCAGTAGAGCACCGATGCACGATCTCCAGCTGCTATAAGTCACTCACCAGCAGGTGGCGCAAGCGTCTGTTAGTGAAGGCCAAAATGACCAGTAATAAGGCAAGTCATTCATTCACAAGAACTGATCTGCAGAAATGGATCAAGCGCTAAGTGGAAGTTATGATCAGTGGTCTTGTGGAGGGTATACACACACAGGCCCGTAGCCGGGGGGCCGTTCGAACGACCCACCCTATCCAGCCAAAGGTCCAGAATTTATGTATGCTTTTTGTTTTTTTAATAAAACAAGTGTTCTTTTACATAACAATGCACTTTTAAAGCCATAAAAAAGTATTAAATATCTTAATTAGTAATTATAATTTTAAGAGGTCTTAAATTTGGGGATGGAAAGACAAGGCTGGCATTATGGATTAAATGTGCTAGTCATTTGAAGCGCGCCTCGCGTTTATCCGCTCGGATCACAGTTCAAACAGTAGCGGAGCGCTAGTTTACTAGAGCAGATGCGTTTACTTGCGAGCACTAAACAGCGCTGTGATATCCAGAGTGAAGGGCTTGAATTCGGTGAAGAACACAATGACATGGTGATTTAAACGGATGAAACAACAAAATATTGGATTTTAAAAATGTGAATTTTATTTTTTACAGACATTGAAAACGAATAACATTTATTTGACTTTACTTAGAAGAATATTACATTCGTTTCTTACCACTGAATTAACGATGATGTGCTTCTCTCTTTTGGTCAGTACACAAAAACTTCTCCGATAACATCATGTTCTGTTCAATTAGACGTGTCAAATTTCCCTGAAGTCACAATATTTACTCTCATATATATATTAATTATAAATAATTATTTATTAAAGAGATCAATCAACGAATGTTAGTCAGTCAGTAAAACGAAATGACAGATAGTTTTTTTTTAATTAGGCCAGTGCGCGGCTTTCTGTGGAAGGCAGGATTAAGCGCGTGCAGATCAGAGGTGCGCAGAAAAGAAATATACAAACAAACCCAGTGTTAATGATATGATTTTCTGACTACGCTTTACCTTGTCTTAATATTAGCTATAAAATTGGAATTATATTATCATATATTATATTGAGATTTTACCACTTTGATGTCTACACTTTATTAAACGCTTATTTCAGACATGAAATTCTGCAAAAAATAGTTTGTTTAAGATGAAAAAGTTATACATTTTAGCATTAGAATGATCAGAAAGATCTGCAAAGTTTTTATTAGTTTACATGGATATGACAACTAAAAATAACCTGCAGGGAACCTTCCGGGAAGGTTAAGATTATAAAATTAATCCAAAAAATATGCAGGTTATTAAAACAAGAACCAACAGGGAACGTTCTTAAAACGTTCTCATTTGGTTTCCAAAAAAAAAATAACCAAACGGTTATTAGGGGAGCGTTCTGTGTTTGCTGGGATGACAGGCGGAGCTTTGCAGAGTGATGAAACAATAATTATTATTGATTACTAGGGGTGTGACGAGACACTTATCTTATGAGATGAGACGATACACGAGACTGGGTTCACGAGAACGAGACGAGACGACATTTTAAAACTTTTCTTAAGAAATCCTCAATGGTTAAATATATAGGGAAAATACTCTTTTATTCAACTGAAAAAGACAAAATGCAAAATAAATGTAGGTGCATTTTGAACTTTATGAAAATAAACTTCCATTTTAGTGAATTATATGCAGTAAAAAAACAACATTTAAACAAGAGTCACCATTCTGGATAAATTGAGAATCCCAGTTATTTTTAATAAATTGGAGACCATGATTCTCGCGATTCTGGAGAAAAAAGATTAGAAAACTAAACAAAATAACATAATTTACTAGTGGTTCTGACAAACTGTTCATTGCTTAAGTCTTTTTAAAAATATATATTCATTTCAACAAAATCAAAACAAAGTCAGTGTCTCACTTCATTAAGCCTGCATCCCAATGTGCATACTATCCATCCTAAATTCTATGTAATAGTAGCAATTTTCAATACTATTTAGGGCAGATATGGTGGATAGTATGACTTGTTTGACTATTGAAATCTCCTGAATGAATGATTCAATGACTTTTTTTTTTGTCGCCACCTCCTGGCGGAAGAGGATAAGCGTTACAATACACACAAGTTTTATACTTTCATTTTGATCGCTACTGTAGACAATGTGTTTATACCCAACCTATAAAATTTATCCCAGTACTTCTGTTATTTAAATGTCTGTAACACAGAAATAATTGTTATAATGTGGTTTAAAAGACTGTTTGTGTTGCTCTTTCTGCGTTCACATTTACCTCGACCCTCTGATTCATTAACATGGACAGCGACAAAACCTGCTGCTCAGGCTCCACTGACACTGGCGATGTGAAACAGGACTAATAGACAGTGTTGGGCAAGTTACTTTCAAAATGTAATGCATTATATATTACTAATTACTGTCTTTTAAAAGTAATTAGTTACATTACAATATTACTGACTCGTTATGCGTTACACTACTTTTAAGTTACTTTTGAGTTACTTTCACCAAAATATCCACAGAAGTATGAGTAGGCTTTATAAAATACCAAAATGTAGTTTATTGCTGCTCATTATACATCCAGAGGAGGGTAATGAGGTAGGTCAATATAGCATCAAATTATAAAATCATATTTGGATAGGCTACCAGTATGTAAATCTACATTAACGTTACTTGTAGTTTAGGTTAAACACAGATAAGCACAAAAGTATTACATTTATAAATAACGCCGGCAAATAAAGCTAAATGTTATAATGTACAAACAATAAGCACAATACTTAGCCTACCTCTCTCATTCGGCATGGATCCAAATAAATGTGTCCACATTTGCATGTATTTGAATGCTAAACTATTATTTATTAGTAAACCAAGTACTTAACGGGCGTAAAAACATCCTCACATGAGCAAATATGTGTTTGCCCAACCTCAGGCTAAACGGCACGGATTCTACTACGCAGTATGCACTATTTTAATTAATCAGGGTATATGTTTGACTGTATTTTATTCTAATAATGAACAGGCTGCAACGTTTGCAATGCTGTATGTGTGTGCGTGAGGCGCCGGCGCGATTGAACAGCGGAAACAAACCAAAAAATCATTTTTGGTAATACAGATCATTCGAAACTGCAGTGTGTTTACTTTCATTTCTGTCGTCTCGTTTTTCTTTCCGTGAACTTTCGTAGAGAGCCGCGCAACACAAACCAACCTCAGCAGCGTCACTCAGTCTTTTCCTTTTGTTTTGATAATCTGTTAATTGGGCTATTTAAGTAAAATATATTTTGCATATTCATTCATTTTATATATAGACTATGATTTGATAAAAACAGATTTTGTTATTTTTAGTTTAACTTATTTTTTGTTGCTTGTCTACGCTCGACCGCCGCATTCTTTCTCTTCTCCGACCCAACAGCTCTCTCTCTCTCCCTCTCCCTTAGCTTAGTGTTACCGTGTATTTCCACTACAGCGTAGCGAGCAGGGCGAAGCGAGCGTTTTCCATTCATTCCTATGGAAGCTGAGCATAAACGCTCACGGGGTGCGTTATGGGATTGAAAGCGACGCGGAGAAAGCGTTGAGAGTGCTCACTGCCAATAGAAAACAATTCAAAATTTGGCACTGAGCGCGGATTTGACGCTGTAGTGGAAATACAGCGTTAGTGGCACCAGTCCAGGTGTTTCCAGGGGTTGTTCGTGCTATTTCTCCTTGTTGAGAGTTTGGTGTCGCACATAGATTACACTTGATTATGCATTCTTATTCTTTTCTCTGATGAAATGAATAAAAAGGGAGTGTGTCCATCTCACACATGTCTCGGCGTCATCTTACACGCGGCATTTTTTCTCTGGTGCTGTTTTGCGGTGTTGGTATATTCACCACTTAGTTTTGAGTTACAATACGTTGTTGTAACTTGCCTTACTCAGATTGTAACGAGTAATATTATTACCCCAATTTGATTAGTAATGCCTTATATTACTGCGTTACAGCAAAAAGTAATATACTACTGTAATATTATTACATTTGTAATGCATTACTCCCAACTCTGCAAATAGACATAGCTAAATCGTTGTCATTCAGGAATAAGATCGCGTGGGTGTTTGAACTGAGATCTAGATATTTTAAGGATTAATCGTGCAGCTCTAATGTAAACACTGCAAAATGTTTTAGGAGGATATCGCCACCAGATCTCGCGAGACACATCGGATCTCCTCACATCCCCATTGATTACTGATTTAAATCAGTAAGGAACAGGCACGTGCACAGGTAGGGCTCAACCTGTGCAGAGCACATGCCCTCCGAAGTGCCCTTTTTTTGGTAGCGGTGTTTTGTTTAGTTTTTAGCTTGTTACTAAATCATTTTAGATGCGCTCAAACTGTCAGTCAAACCTCCTAACTCCACCCCCTCTATCGTGACAAAATGAACGAAATTCCACAGCAGCTGAGCCGAACGAAGTGTTGCGAGGGTAAATAAAGAAATTGTTGTTTGAATAAGTACAGCGTTTTCTTTAAGCAAGAAACACTATGTCTATAAAGGCTCATATTTTATGTATTTGAGGTCTGAGACGTGTGGGACCAGAGTGAGAGGGCTAGCATTTGCCATCTAGTCTGTAGCCAATACACTTAAATAGCCTGTGTATACAGCCCCATTTCAATAAACAATACCTTAATAGGAAACAGGTTTTTAAGATCAGAAATTTCTTAAACCGGTGAACACCTGTAAACTTTCAGTCCACGGATCCAGAAAACGAATGCATTCAAATATGAACTCTAGGTCTCTAATACAGAGAAAACCCGACCGATTTCATCAGAGATTTCAGAGAGTCACGTCCAGGTGTCAGGAGAAAAAAAAAAAAGTATGGGTCCTTTATGGGAAATATGTTTAACGTGCAGTTTGCGCATTGCATAACTTGCTTTCATATTCAGATATCATCTGCTTGTATATAGTTTGCATCATCAGTGAGGTCAGTGTATTATGAATTTGGTCTTTTAATGGCTATCATTGTGTGAGCCCACTGAGCCGCCAGAAGCCTTTTTTCTTTTTTAACAGAAACGGCATGAAACCTTGCGTGTTCATTCACATTCTACATCTGCTTAACTGTAGTCTACATAAGTCACATCATCAATAAAGTGTACTCTGAGATCTGAGGTCTTATATCTCTGCATTAGTTCACTGAGGGCGTTCTGCATCGTTGGGGAATCCCGGAGTGTGATGTATGAGGGAAACACTTTACAGTATTTACAGCACAGCCTCACATGATACAAAGTTATGGAACTAAGTAACCTAAAAGTAATATATGTCTTCATCAGATTTAATGTTAGTTGCGTACATCAGTGTAGAGTAAAACAACATTATAATCTCCTTTGTGTTAGAGAAAGCTGCTTACATGTAGTCTACACTGGGAAACGAGTAGCAGCGAACATGTTGAATTAAACGTAAACATAATCAGCTTTTCTTCATATTGATACTGGCCCTGATAATCATAACTTCTACTTAGCGCTTGCTCCATTTCTGCAGATCAGTTTTTGTGAATGAATGACTTGTACTACTGGTCGTTTTGGCCTTCATCAACAGCCGCTTAATTGCTCCTCCTGCTGGTGAGCGACTGACAGCAGCTGCAGATCGTGCATCGGTGCTCTACTGCCATTCCTGCAGCTCCCGGATGTGACATGCCGAATTTAAACCACTGAATTTGTGGAAGCGAATTTGTAAAGTGATATAAAATGGACCGAATTTTCCTGTCGAATATTATACATCGTATTTTTTAAACAGATTGAATATTTGGGAAGTGAATTCTAGAAGGTGAATATGATTTTTTGAATTTTTAGTAATGAAAATGTTTGTGAAATATTTTTAATTGGAATATTCACAGCTTAAACAACTGTTACATTTCAGAGCTTAAAAATGCAAACCTTGAAAATACAAGGCATTAAAATGCAAGCACTGTTAATTTAATTCCTTTTTTTTTTTTTTCCAGTTAGTGCAATTCAACAAGCTTTTTTGTTTCAAAGACATTTGTCATTAATTTTCTTCCAAGTCATATCACAATTTTCAACTTTATTTTGATTAATTGTGCAGTCCTGATGACAAGTGTAAAAATATTTTCAAATTCATGAAACTGTGGTGGGTCACTACAGTCTGGGTAATTAATGGGATACACTTTTAAAATACTTACTTCAGCTTTTCCAGTCTACACTGTACATTTTCAAACAGAGGCAAGATGATCTTCATTCCTGGGTTTCCTAGTTTATTCTCACTCAGATCCAGCTCTGTCAGATTTGAAGGGTTTGAATTTAGAGCTGCAGCCAGAACATGACAACCTCCTTCTGTGATACAGTTGTTATTCAGACTGCATAAAGAGAAAACACAATTCAGTTTCAATCTTAATATTTACCAGTATGTTTTAGCTGACAGTTGACAAATACTGGTGATGATGATGATGATGATCACAACCATTTTACAAAAGTTACATATGGTTTTTCAGTCATCAATCTCTTATACAAGACACATAAAAAACACCCAGCAGCAAGAATTTAAAAGTGTCTTTGTAACAATGAAAAAACGTACATCAGTGTGTTGAGTTGACAGTGTTTATCCTGCAGTAGAGCAGCGATCTGATTCACTCGTGTGTCTCCTTGTTCACTCAGATTCAGTTCTCTCAGGAGTAACGGGTTTTTACCCACAATTCCAGTCACATACTGACAGGCTTCATCTGCAGCAGGACCCAAAAACCTGCAGAAGAGAAGATGAAGAAACTTCATTTCTTAAATGAACTTGGTTATAGAAAAGGCTTGCTATGTATATAGTTACATTAGTGCCCCCTTGTGTCTTTAAGAGGTATCACGCTGATTACTCAGCACTTCCTTTTAAGAATCCCTTTAAGCGTATTTACTGTACGCAGTTCAGAGCACGGAGAATCTTCGATAGAGTGACGCTGTTGTTGTTGTTTCTACCGAGTGCGTTCATATACAAGTGAGTGACGGTGTTTATGTTATTTATTATCTTTAAACAGCTGTTATTCAAATGCATAAGTTGTGTTATCGTTAGTCGCTAGTTATATTCAGGTATGTGCGCCACACGCATTGTGTATTGCATCATTCATGAACGGCGCTAGTGAATACATATGAGAGACAGAGAAATAGCGTTATTGGTGTGTTTTATTGTAGGCTGTTAGTTTGTCAATATTCTTATTTACTGTATTATTGAGATTGTTGCCATATTTAAGCCATATTTATCGAATCTCCCGAGCTCACGTGTCAGAGAACGTGATGGCATTTTCAGGAGCACTAATCTAGTCCTTGTATGCCTGAATCGATCGCCATTTTGTTATTATACTGTATATCGCTGTTATGTATAAGTATATATTATGTAAAAGTGACAGAGTGAGCTCATATTTGTTATTTCAGATCATTACTAATTGATTATTATTATTTTCTGTTTGTTTAGAACCACTCATACTACGCTACACTTCAAACTACTCTGTACTACTCTGAATACTCTACTACCTGTACTCCAATCGTTCACTCAACCAAATTGAAGGACTGTAAACCCTCTACAAGCTTCAAACCATTAAAGTTTACTTCGTCTCTGACCGGAAGACTTATGGCTGCTCAATTTTCCACCAGCATCCACACTAGTCTACCTTACAACTGGTCCTTCGAGCCGGATCTGAAGAGCTGTCATAAGAACGATGCATCAGAGTGATCCAGATCCCAGACCTGACCTTCCTGAGCCCACAGTCAGACCCAGACGAGTGGTGCGGCTTCCTAGTTATCTGTCAGATTTCGAGCTCACTGATCATCAACAGAGGTTGCAGTCAAGACAGAGAGTAGATACTTCAGAGATGAGTGACGATTTAGAATTGCGAGGAGCGGCTGCACCCATACTTGCTGACACCTCCCCCGAGTATGGAACAAGTATGCAGCAATGGCAGCCTCTGTCAAAGTGGGGTCCCAGTAGAGAGTTTGAACAACAGCGAGCACATACTTCAGCCCTTCCTGAACAGTCGTCAGTAGTTTTAGCAGAGTTCCAGCAGTTGCGGAAGGAGATTGAGGAACTGCGACGTCATTCCTATGAGCAGATAAGGAATTTGACGGAGAGGAATGAGGCCTTGGAAACACAGTTGAGCCTATGTGCAGTGATCGATTAAGTCATCATCCACAGAGCACATTTTCCCGTTCCTCAACCCCGCGTCCATACTCTGCCGGCCACTACAGATGCCAGGCCAATCCCTCTGCCTAGATCCAAGCTACCTCAGAGACCAAGTGATAGTGCAGCAGAGTCATTCAGACAAGATCGCCTGCATGACCTCGAACAGAGGCTAAGGCAACTGGAGATGATATCACCGCCAACTCATGCTCGACCCTCCTTGCACCAGTCCTTCCCCCAGAGTCGATGATGGCAGAAGTAGCTACAGGCCGACCCAGTTACATGCTCCTCCCAGTCAAGAGAGCACATATAGGGGACCAGCTCCCACCATCCCGAACTTCGTGAGGCCAGATCCGAGAGAGTTTTCTCATCTGCGGATTGCTCTGGAGAACATTCTACCAGTGGACGCTACAGAGAGATTTAAGTACCAGATTCTCTTCGATCACCTGAAGTTCGAGGAAGCTCTGTTGATTGCAGACTCCTACTGCAACTCATCATACCCCTTCTCAAACACTATGGAAGCGCTTAACCAACAGTATGGACAGCCTCACCAGTTGGCCCTTCAGCGAATAGCTGGGCTTATGGATAGTCCGAATGTCGGCCAAGGGGATGTGAGAGCCTTCCGGATGTTTGCACTGAAAGTTCGCTCTCTAGTGAGTATGCTTCAACAACTGGGGAATAAAGGCTACACTGAGTTAGAGTGCGGTTCCCATGTATCAAGGTTGTTGTGTAAGCTTCCACATGATATGCAGACTAGTTTTAGACGGTCCGTCCATCCCCAACAAGTTCCCATCCCTACCTTGCTCGATCTCTCAGCGTGGTTAGAGTTTGAGCTGCAAGTTCAAGAAGACAGTACCAGGTTCTATCCTCCAGCAAGTAAGTCAGTCCCCATACACATGAAAGGACATCAGAAGGACACGAGACAGACAATGAAGGCCACAAGTATCTTCCTCAGTACAGAGAAAGACAGCAGTGACATGCCAGCTAAAGCGCCTGACCCTAAGCCCAGAGATAGGAAGAAGTTTTGCTCTTATTGTGATGCTCAAGATCACTACTTGAATGGGTGTGCCGGTTTCCAGAGACTTAACAGAGATCAGAAAGTGCACTTTGGAAGTGCAGTGGATACAATCAAACAAGAGATGTTGGCGTTGTGGAAGAGCTCATCAAGCTGAACAATGTAACCTTAAGACACCCTGCAAGAGTTGTAATCGCCGCCACCTGTACATCCTCCATGAGGTTAATGATCAATCATTCGTGAAGACGCCTGAGATACCCAAGGTCGGACCTTTTGAAAGTTGCTTGGTGAACTCGGCCACAGAGACACTGTATCTAGATCGACCCACCGACCGTCGGCGTGTCCTACTCAAGATCTGTAAAGTACTCCTGAGAAATGGCAGTCAGTGCTTAGAGACCTATGCCCTCTTGGATGACGGGTCAGAACACACCATCCTCCTTCATTCAGCGGCCAAGCAGCTCGGATTGACTGGTCGACCTGAAGAACTTGTTCTGCGTACAGTCCGCCAAGACCTTCACATCCTACATGGTGCTTCAGTAACCTTTACAGTGTCGCCAGCATCCCAACCCAAGACTTCATTCAAGATTCATCAAGCCTTTACAGCGGAGACACTGGGATTAGCTGAGCATACATATCCAGTGGATGAGTTACAACGCAAGTACAGCCATCTGCAAGGTCTACAATTGCCACCCGTTGAATCTGTCCAACCACTCCTCCTTATAGAGTCAGATTACCCTCACCTCATTACCCCAGTAGAGCCAGTTCGTCTAGGCCGCTATCAAGACCAGACTTGGTTGGACCCTGCAGGGTCCCACTCAGGAGATCAAGCATAGTCTTCCCAGCCAGCAGTGCCTCTTCACAGCTACCTCAGGCTCGTACACTGACCTATGCAGGCAAGTTGAAGTTTACGAGTGGCAAGTTCTCCCATTTGGGACAACATGCAGCCCTTGCTGCGCAACTTTCACCCTCCAAAAGCATGTCATCGACCATAGTCACCCAGGCGAAGATGTCAGAGAAAGTATCGAGAGGAACTTCTATGTGGACAACTTCCTTCAGAGTTTCAGTTCCGAGGGAAAAGCCAGTGCACATGCTGCCAAGTTGCGAGACCTCCTAGCCACAGGAGGGTTTGATCTGAGACAGTGGGCCAGCAACCTCCCTCAAGTACTGGACCACATCCCGTCCGAAGCCAAGTCTAGTAGCCTGGTATTGTGGCTGACCCAAGAGCAACCTGACGCGCAAGAGTCCGCACTTGGACTACTCTGGCACTGTACCTCTGACACACTGTCATACAAGTATCGTCCTATTGAATGCTCTGCCCCTACCATGCGTCATATCTACAGGGTTCTAGCCAGTCAGTATGACCCCCTGGGGTACATTGTCCCCTACACCACGAGAGCTAAAGTCCTTGTCCAGCGTCTGTGGGACAAGAAGAGAGAATGGGATGACCCTCAACTTCCCGATGAGCTGCTCCAAGCCTGGCGAACATGGGAGCAAGAGTTACCAGACATTCAGCGCATCTCCATCCCCAGATGTTATGTCACTTTAGAGTTGGATAACCCCCAGACTATCAGAAACATACACATCTTCTGCGACGCTTCAGAGCAAGCCTACGGCTCAGTCGCCTATATCCAAACACTCAGTCCTCAAGGAGACCAAGAGATAGCTTTCTTGACTGCCCGTTCCAGAGTTTCTCCAAAGAAACAACAGTCCGTACCTCGTCTGGAGTTGTGTGCTGCTTTGACAAGAGCACAACTGGCCAAATTATTGAAGTCAGAGCTCAGTGTTCCCATACGACAGGTCACACTTTGGTCAGATTCCACCACTGTGTTGGCATGGATTCAAGCTGACCCGTGCCAATTTAAAGTCTTTGTCGGAACGAGAGTAGCAGAGATACAGGAGTTGACAGATCCCAAGGACTGGCGTTATGTTGATTCCAAGTCTAATCCTGCCGATGACATTACGAGGGGCAAAGCGTTAGCCGAGTTAGCCAAGCCAAGCCGATGGAGTCAAGGTCCATCATTCCTCCTCCGGCCCCTGATCAGTGGCCTCAGAGTCCTCTACTATCGCTACCTACTGAGGATGCAGAGCTGAAACAAGTCACATTTTGTGGATTGACAGTTCCGGTCACCAACCCAATATTGCCTAATTGCAACCAGTTTGGGTCTTATAAGGAACTACTAGCAGCTACAGCTAGAATCTTACACTGGGCGGCTACCCCTACGGAAGTGCTAGCAGCTGAGGATTATCGAGAAGCCGAACTAGCCCTCCTTCATCAAGCACAAAGCCAAAGCTTTCCAGTAGAGATGGCTCATCTTAAGTCCAGTAAACCTCTACCAATGAGTAGTCGTCTCCTGTGTCTTGCTCCAGAGTATGACCGCACTACCCACCTCATCAGAGTTGGTGGTCGTCTCAGACGGACAGAGCAGCTGGACGAATCCGCCATTCACCCTATAGTTCTGGACCCTAAGCATCCCCTCAGCAGACTCATTATCCAGGACTTCGATGAAAGTCTACTCCATCCAGGAGCAGAGAGGGTGTTTGCCGAAGTACGTCGTAAATACTGGATATTGAGAGGCCGAGAAGCTATTCGGCAGCACCAGAGAACATGCTTAGGCTGTAAACAGTGGAGAGGCCAGCCTTCGGAGGCTGTTGGGAAAGAGAGATAAGATCCCTAAAATCAGCTCTGTGTTCTATTTTAAGGGATCAAATTGTGACCGAGGAAGTACTGCGTACTGTGCTTGTTGAGATTGAAGGCATTCTCAATGCGAAGCCACTCGGATACACATCCTCAGACGTAGCAGACCCTGACCCGGTCACTCCTAACATGCTGCTCATGGGGCGGCCAGACTCATCCTTGCCGCAAGTAATATACCCTGAATCAGAAATGCTGAGCAAACGGAGATGGAGACACAGTCAGCTTCTAGCCAATCAATTTTGGAGACGTTTCCTCCGTAACTATCTCCCAGAACTGCAAGTCCGCCAGAAGTGGCACAAAGAGGTAGAGAACCTGCAGCCAGGCACAATTGTCATGATCGTCGATCATCAGTTACCCCGAGCCCTATGGCCAGTTGGACAAGTAACGAAAGTCTTTCCAGGCCCGGACTGCAGAAGTGGAAGTCAAGAAGAAAACCTATCTTTGTCCAATCACCCGGCTTATCAGCCTCCCAGCGTTACCAGATTGAGTACCCCTTAGTACTATCCCGTACCTTACCTTAGTGCCTTTTCTAAATTACACATTTACACAGCAAATGTGGGGGCGGCTGTAGAAAATGCTTGCTATGTCTATAGAGACATTAGTGCCCCCTTGTGTCTTTAAGAGGTATCACGCTGATTACTCAGCACTTCCCTTTATGAATCCCTTTAAGCGTATTTACTGTACGCAGTTCAGAGCACGGAGAATCTTCGATAGAGTGACGCTGTTGTTGTTGTTTCTACCGAGTGTGTTCATATACAAGTGAGTGACGGTGTTTATGTTATTTATTATCTGTGAGATTGTAATAATCCTGACCTCCTGTGCCCTTCTCATACTAACCTGAAAAGTAGACATGACATAAGTCTAGCCTAGAGACTCGTAGGACATGATGTACTGTTGTTCCCTGAAGGGTGTGATGTTTGATCTTTCACTTCTCCATATTTACCATATAAGTGTTGAAGTCTTCCTTTAATAAATGCCTTTGAGTGAATTACACCTTTTCTGTGTGTGGTCGTTTCAATGGTCCAGGATCCTGACTCTGTGCTCCATCGCTCAACTAAAATTGAATCTCGGCAGTTAATCAAGTTAGATATTAAATTCTAACATTATCTTTAAACAGCTGTTATTCGAATGCATAAGTTGTGTTATCGTTAGTCACTAGTTATATTCAGGTATGTGCGCCACACGCATTGTGTATTGCATCATTTATGAACGGCGCTAGTGAATGCATATGAGAGACAGATAAATAGCGTTATTGGTGTGTTTTATTGTAGACTGTTAGTTTGTCAATATTCTTATTTACTGTATTATTGAGATTGTTGTCATATTTAAGCCATATTTATCGAATCTCCCGAGCTCACGTGTCAAAGAACGTGATGGCATTTTCAGGAGCACTAATCTAGTCCTTGTATGCCTGAATCGATCGCCATTTTGTTATTATACTGTATATCGCTGTTATGTATAAGTATATATTATGTAAAAGTGACAGAGTGAGCTCATATTTGTTATTTCAGATCATTACTAATTGATTATTATTATTTTCTGTTTGTTTAGAACCACTCATACTACGCTACACTTCAAACTACTCTGTACTACTCTGAATACTCTACTACCTGTACTCCAATCGTTCACTCAACCAAATTGAAGGACTGTAAACCCTCTACAAGCTTCAAACCATTAAAGTTTACTTCATCTCTGACCGGACGACTTATGGCTGCTCAATTTCCACCAGCATCCACACTAGTCTACCTTACATTGGTGAAAAACAACATATGACTCTGAAACACTGTGAAAGGAATGGATTTACAAACTGTATTAATAAAATATTGTTTTATAAATAAACTGCCTGCATGTCATTTATTTTGCATTATAGCATCACATTTTACCTCAGTGTCTTGAGTTGACAGTTTGGATCCTGTAGTAAATCACTGAGCTCCTTCACTCCTGATTGTCCAGGATCATTTACTGTGAGATCCAGCTCTATCAGGTGTGAAGGGTTTGATCTCAGAGCTGAAGCCAGAGCTTTATAACCTTCTTCAGTGATACTGCAGTCTGAAAGTCTACAAAAAGACAAAAAAAAAACACAACACACACACACACATTAAAAGACTTCATTAGCATGTATTACAACCTGGGATTTTGCTGTGTGGGTGTTCAGTGGAGGATCGTTGTTTGCTCAGAGGCCGTGAAGGGCGTCCAGTTTGCAAGCCCGGAGGAGAAGACCGGAGGATCGCTTGCACTTGCAGAGGCCGTGAAGGCGGAGGCCACTGAGGATCGTTTGCTTGGAGGCCGCGAGGGCGGAGGATCGTTTGCTCGGAGGCCGTGAAAGCGGAGGATTGTTTGAACCGAGGATCGTTTGCTTGGAGGCAGCGGGAGCGGAGGATCGTTTGCACTGAGCTAACTGTCAGCTAACTGCGTGAGGAGACTGCATAGGTTGGATTTGTGCTAGAAATAAGGAGAATATAATTGTGATATAAGATGCCGAGGAACGCGAATAACAGCCAAGAGGAAACCATCTCCATGGCTCAGGTACGAGAGTTGTTTGATAAAGAGAAAGAGCATTTTAAAGAACTAATGCTGCAACAAGAAAATAGTTATAAAGCTTTCACACAAATGATTATGATTTCTGTGAATCAAAGAGTAGATGAGCTCATGAAGGAGGTACAAGAATTGAAGATAAGTCTCCAGTTCACTCAGAAGGAGGTGGATGATTTGAAAGTTAACTGTACAGATTGTTCAACTGAATGTAAATTAAATACAGATGACATACATAAATTGGCTGAATCTCTTTTGGTATTAGATGCTAAAGCCAATTATTTGGATGGTCAGTGTAAACAGAATAATATAGTGGTGGAAGGCATTCCAGAGTCTCCAAAATAAGAAATGGTGTTAAGCTGAAGAGAAAGTAAAGCAGATAATTCAGGAGAAACTACAGCTTGGTCAAAATAAAATTACTTTGGAGAAAGCACACAGAATAGGAAGGATGAGAAATAAGAATTCTAGTCGACCTCGACCTATTGTGGTTAAATTTCTTAAATATAAAGACAAAGAAGCAGTGCTGGAGAGAGCAAAATACCTTAAGGGAACAAATATATATTTGAATGAAGACTTCCCGGAACATGTGTGTTTAAGGAGGAAAGAGCTTATGCCAGAACTGAAAGCTGCAAGAGAGAGGGGAGAGATAGCTTATCTTCGTTATGATAAATTAATCACATATCCAGCAACAAAAGTTAAAAATAATAGCAATGAGAAAGCGAGGAAGACTTCCAAGTCAAAGTAGACCTATGGCCTCCTTAAGTCAGCGAAGCAGACTTTTGGCTTTTGGATGAAATTAAGAATTTTCTTTTAAATTATGTCAGTACTAATAAAGTTACCAAAGAAAGGATTAAAATTAGCTCACATTAATATTTGTAGCCTTCGGAATAAACTTGATGAAATATCTGATGTTTTGATTACAAATAATATTCATGTTTTAGCAGTAACTGAGACACATCTTGATCAAACATTATCAGATGATCTAGTAAATATAAATGGTTATAATATTTATAGGAAAGATAGAAATAAATATGGTGGAGGTGTTGCCATATACATTCAAAATCATATTCCAGTAAAGATAAGACAAGATTTAATGCCTGTAGATGTAGAGGCTCTGTGGTTACAAGTACAGTTACCATTTGTCAAATCATTATTTGTTGGTTGTTGTTATAGACCACCATGTGCAAATAGTTGTTATTTAAATGAATTGTGTGATATGATTGATAATGTATGTGATACTGGAAATGAAATTTACTTGATGGGTGACTTAAATATTAATTGGATGTCTCAGGTTTGTTCCCTAAAGGCTAAAGTGGTAAATGTAATTAATGCATGTAATTTAACACAAGTTATTGATCAACCAACAAGAATTCATGTACATAGTTTTGGTGAGAGAACATCTACTTGTATAGACCATATTTATACAAATGCTGTGGAAATGTGCTCTAAGGGTGTATCTGTTCCTATTGGGTGTAGTGATCATAATATAATAGCGATCACTAGAAAAACAAAGGTCCCTAAAGGAAGACCAAAAGTAATTTATAAAAGATCATATAGAAAATTTGATCAGGACTTATTTTGTAATGATGTAAACAATATATGTTGGGCTGATGTTTATAAGGAAGGTCATCCTGATGATGCATTAGCAGCTTTTGAAAGATTATTTTACTCTTTGGTGGATAAACATGCGCCTATAAAAAAAAACATACAGTGAAGAATATTAGGGCACCATGGATTGATAATGAATTCAAGACCATAATGGTAGAAAGAGATGTGGGAAAGGGTATAGCAAATAGAACTGGGAATAAACAGGATTGGGAAGTCTATTGTAAATTGCGTAATCAAGTGACTAAGATTAATAGAAAAAAGAAAAGGACATTTTATAAAGTAAAAATAAGTGATGATAAATATGATGGAAAAAAATTGTGGAAGACTATTAATGAAATAATGGGTAGGAAATTAGGTCAAATTCCTTTTTTTTTATTGAGACAGGGGATTTATTTTTAACCAAATCAGAGGAAATTGCCAATTATTTTAATGATTTTTTTTATAAATAAAGTGAATAAGCTTAGAGAAGAAATGTTAATTGATCATTTTATATCAAGTGAAAAGCAAATTGAAAATATGATAAGTGATAACCCAACCCTAGGTTTTGAATTGAATGAACTAAATGTACAGCAAGTGGAACAAAAATTATTAATGATAAATATAGATAAACCATCGGGAATGGATAACTTGGATGGTCGTCTTGTAACATTAGTAGCCAGTTGTTTGGCTGGACCAGTTTGCCACATTTTTAATGTGAGTATTAAAGAAGGGATTTTCCCTTTAGCTTGGAAAGAAGCAAAGGTCATTCCTTTACAGACAAATGCAGCATTGAGTTTTAGTGGTGCTAATAGTCGACCAATAAGTTTATTGCCAGTTCTTAGTAAAGTGTTTGAAACGATAGTCTGTGAACAAATTCAATTATTCTTTAAGGAAAATAGTTTATTTTCTGATTTTCAACATGCATATGAAGTAGGACATTCAACAGGAACAGCATTAACACAGATAATTGATGATTGTTTAGTACAGATTGATGATAGTAATTTAGTAGGAACAGTATTGTTGGATTTTAGCTCTGCTTTTGATGTACTGGACCATACATTATTGCTGGAAAATTGAAATGGTATAAATTTACTTCTCACACTGTGCACTGGTTTAAAAGTTATCTGACTAGTAGGAGGCAATGTGTATTTTATAATGGAAGTTTTTCGAAAGTAAAAGAGTTGCTATGTGGTGTGCCTCAAGGAAGTTGTCTAGGACCATTGTTATTTTCTATTTTTACCAATGATCTTCCTTTGGTTTTAAAGCATGCAAGGGCAGTTATGTATGCAGATGATACAACATTATATCTACCGGCGACATCAATTGAAAAATTATCTGCTGACTTAGATGAGGAGTTACAATTAGTGGTAAATTGGGTACGGAATAATAAGATAGTTTTAAATTTGACTAAGACGAAAAGTATTGTGTTTGGATCAAATTTTAAACTTAAATGTAAACCACAATTAAATTTGTCTGTAAAGAGTGTGCCTATTGAACAAGTAGAGGAAATCAGACTTCTTGGAGTTATCCTTGATAGTAGGTTAAAGTGGTCAAAACAGATCGATAATATGGTAATTGTTATGGGAAGAGGTTTATCAGTTATTAAGAGATGTGTAAAATTTTTGCCACATAATTGTATCTCTAAAATTGTGCAGGCAATGGTTCTTACTTATCTAGATTACTCTCCAGTGGTATGGTCGAGTGCATCAAATAAAGACTTAGAAAAATTACAGATAGTTCAGAACAGAGCTGCACGATTAATTTTGCACTGCAATAGAAGGGTTAATATTATGAAAATGCACACAACTTTAGGTTGGTTATTGGTGAAGGATAGGGTAATTGTTTCTCTGCTGTGTTTCATAAGAAATATTTCTGTATCACAAGTTCCAAGTGTGTTATACTGCCAACTTTTGTATAGTAATGCTAGTCACAATTTTAACACCAGGTATGCATCAAAAGGATATTTCTTGCTTCCGGTTTCAAAAACGAATGCAAAGCAACGGACTGTAATGTATAGAGGAATGAAAACATGGAATGAATTCCCATCGGACATTACATGTGTTTCAATAAGTAAAATGAGGTTTAAAAAATTGTTGAAGAAATATTTAATGGCACAGTACTGAGTGGATTGTTGATTTTGATGCTATGTATGCATTCTGGGTTTTTTTTATGTTTTTGTAGTGGTTTTGGTTGCTATGGATTAATGTAATTTTGTTGTGTGTATGATGGACCCCAGGAAGAATAGCCACTACTTTGGTAGTGGCTAATGGGGATCCAAATAAATAAAAAATAAAAAATAAAAATAAAATTACACCATTAGGGTTTCAGGATCATTTTTTAAATCAACTATTATTTTCTCTTATGGACTGTATGTAAACATCTTTTATGTGAAATATCTTATTCAGGTCAGTACTAAATAAACAATAACATGCAGTAAAAAAACTTAGAAACTTAGTCATAATACTGTTCAAACAACTGTTAGCTAGCTCTGACTACTAGTACACTCTCTGACCATCATCCAATCAAAGGATGTGAAAATGGCGACTTTATTGTATGCCTGCTCGATGGACCGGGTGTTGCCAACTGGAAATGCGATTGGTTAAAGCAACAGTTTGCATATAGACCACAGGAGAAATTGATCCCTTTTATTTTTGGCTAAATAATTAACAATTTGCAGATTCTGCAAAGTATATGTAAACTTTTGACTCCAACTGTAACTAGACATTGCATGCTCAGTTTCTTTCACACTTTGATATGAAATGATACAGGCCACTGACTAACACCTGAAGCCGAGTATCTGAAAAGTCTCCTGTTTAATGTATTTGTAAAGACATTCTGCATCGAAATAAACAAAATTCTAAAATAAATATATATTTTTTATATATATATAATATTCCCATCATCAGCCAGTGTGCAATATTAATCTCATTGCTGTGGTGTTGAGTGTAGCTGTTGGTGAAATGTACTCACTTCAGTATCTTCAGCTCACACACAGGATTCTTCAGTCCCTCACAGATCTCTTTGACTCCTGAGTCCAGCAGACGACTGTTGTTCAGGTTCATCTCTTTCAGGATGGTTTTGGATGAGAGAACAGTAGCTAGAACTGAACAGCTTTTCTCTGTCAGCTCACAATTATTCAGCCTGAACACAAAAATATTTCAGTCAGAACCACTTTTACCAAGTATATTTATTACAGTTATACTGCATCAGCTGATGTGAGCTTGACTGACGTGTTCTGTCTGAACTAACACAACGCTTGATTATTATTATTCAGCACATATTCAACACACATCAGATCAACAGCTCTTCATATCTGATTACACATGTGACTGACAGTCTTTAATAATGAATAATCAAAGAGGTTTCAATGTATAAATCATGTTCACTCACATTATTTTCTCCAGTTTGCTATGAGAGTCCATCAAAAGAGCAGAGAGTTTCTCCCCATCCAGATCTCCTAATTTATCTCCACTCAGATCCAGTTCTTTCAGTAGTAATGGACTTTTACCCAGAAGTCCAGTGAGATACTCACACGCTTCCTCTGCAGCAGGACTTTTCAAAAACCTACAGGAAGCAGAAAGGATTTCACATCATTTATATTTTTGAATTATTTTCGCCACAAATTCTGTTCTGTTTGTTGAATTTCTCTGAACTGCTATTTAATTCCAGTTCATGTCATTCCTATTCACCAATGGTGCATTTGACCCTTTGATCTATTTTTATACAGCTGATTTCATGTCTGTGGTTTGTTTTTAAATATTTTAAGCTTATTTTTTTTTTCTTTTCACCTGATTGTCTTTAATGAACAGAGTCCATCCTGTAGTAAATCATTGAGCTCCTTCACTCCTGATTGTCCAGGATCATTTCCTGTGAGATCCAGCTCTATCAGGTGTGAAGGGTTTGATCTCAGAGCTGAAGCCAGAGCTTTATAACCTTCTTCAGTGACACTGCAGTCTGAAAGTCTACAGAAAGACAACACACACACACACACACACTTTAAAATAAGAATTCATTAGCATTTATTAAACTATTAGAAAATTAACATTTTCCATTATCTCAAAAAAGCATCTGTTTGTCATTATTTTGTAAATGTATCTACACCAACACACCAATTTCACATTACTGACCCATTTCTTGTGACACAGCACCAGTTTACAGACCAGCTGGAGCTTTACATTGATTCATGTTTAGATTAACCAAATTCAGACCTGAGTATCTGTAGTTTGCACTGTGAATTTCTCAGCAGACTGGAGATTTCTGTCACTCCAGAGTCTCCTATTTGATTCCTGCTCAGATCCAGCTCTCTGAGGTTTGAATGAAACGCTGATGCCAGAGCAGCACATCCTTCATCTGTAATACTGATGCACTTTAACCTGTAGAAGAGAAAACAAAAATTAAGCCATACATATAATTACACAAATAGCAGCTTTAGCTACTTCTTTTATCCAACAATATTAGATTTGCATGATAATTATGCTGTGAAATAAAAAAAACGATAATTATAATAATATTTTGTATTTTACAGTACAATATTTAAGCCTAAATCATACTTCCAATGCTACATAGAACAGCAGCTTGGAGAAGGATTTTCGTTTTGAAGGAAGAAATGATACAAGTCTTAAATTGTCTTAATTTCTATACTTTTGAATGTTAAGCCCTCAGGCTTTTATTTTGGTGGAAAACTACACAGTGACCTTTAATTTTCTGTGTTTAGTTCACAACAGGTTTATAAACTTTTTTTTTTTTTGCACAAATCTGGTGAAATCTGTGAACATCATCTGCCAAAAAATGTTGGAAATCACATGAACATTAAGTGAAACTTCCAAATTCATGTTATAAGCACAAAATAACTTTTATTTTTTTATTTTATTTTTTACATTTAACAGCCATTCAGAACTTCTACTAGCCAAAACAAACATATCAGAAAACAAAACAAAACAAAACAAAAAAATCACGATTACTAAAATCACAATTTAGATTTAAATATATTTTATATTAAATCTGGGTAACACTTTACGGTAAGGGCAAATGAATAACCACGAATTCATGCATAAATTCATGCATTAATTATGCATTAATATGTCATGAATTATCAGGAACTAACATGAATTCAAAGTCTTTGATTCATAACTTTATGGATGAGCAACACCTTAATTAAGACATTAACTAAGATGGGTACATGATCATGATTTATGATTTATTACACATGATCATGATGTTTTCTTTGTTCACAAAAAAATAATTAATTAACCTTGTCTGACAGCTTATCAGAACTCTTAGCCCGCTTTATATGTAATGGCAAAGTGATTATATTTCTAATTGTTTTTATTTATTAGCCTAAGTTAATTAAAAAAAAACAATAAAAGAAGTCTTAGGCCACTAGTATCAGATTTACATTTCTAAACATTCATTTTGCCATTAATTATAATAATCCAGTGAGATTTTGTATGGAGCACAGACTGTTGTCAGACTCCTTGTGCAAACAAAAATCTCACTCGATTATTACAATTAATGGCAAACAGAATGTTTGGAAATGTAAACCGATATTTTTTACTGACACACTACAGCAAAAGATAGAAATAACTTACTTTAAACCATTTTTTAGCTGGTGAAAATACTAGTGGCCTAAGACTTTTGCACAGTACTGTATATCTATATATATATATATATATTGTTTTTTTTAAAGTAACGACTGGTTAGTGGAAAACTGATCATAGTCTGTTTGATCAGTTTAGCTCAGCAAATACATACCTCACAGACATGATAAATATATCTATACAAAGCTGTAAACTATTAGTTAACGAAATAAAACAAATCGAAAACAAAAACTCTTTCATTATTAATTCTGTAAAAATGTGCTTCTTTCTAAAGGCATGTATAAAAAGGAGATGGTGAGTCAGGATCGTCAACTTTATCCCTGCAACACTGACTCAGAAAACACTAAATCAAATCAAATGACCTTTATTTATATACCGCCTTTAACAATACAGAATTGTGACAAGGCGGCTGTACAGTCTTAAATGGGAAATAGTAGTTTATTAATAGATCATTCAAAAACCTCCTTACTTTTTCCCCCGACACATTCATGGTAATGACTTTTGCCGGTGTTTTGCGTCAAGCTTTAGTCTATTACATGTGCTTGAACACAGAACTGATCCAGCTGCACTGAAGGCAATCGCTGCTGCTGCTGCTGATTGAGACACTAAACTCCTTCTGAGCCGGTCTCGAAAATCTCTTTTCATCACTATAATTGGTGGATGTCTACAATATAAAAATAAGGAGACGCCTGCAGGCCTGAAGCTCGGCCCCCGTCTGAAATATGACATGAAAATTGGGGTGAAGCCCGGCCCTAGGGGCATAAAAAGGTTGGGGCACGTCAGGCTCAGGCTAAAATACAGTCACCACTTTAGTTGAGGGGCCACAAACATGATGAAGTCATGAGAAGCTAATGCTTAGTTAATGATGACTGTATTTGGATGTCAACAGAATTCACATTATGTGCTGTGATTGACCAATGTTGGGGTCTGTCCATTTATCTATTTTTTTTTTTGTGAACAAAGAAAACATCATGATCATGTGTAATAAATCATAAATCATAATCATTTATCCATCTTAGTTAATGTCTTAATTAAGGGGTTGTTCATCCATGAAGTCATGAATGAATGACTTTGAACTCATATTAGTTCCTGATACTTCATGACATATTAATGCATGAAGTAATGCAGGAATTCATGGTAAATCATGTACCCTTACCGTAAAGTGTTACCTAAATCTGATTATGAATCCCTGAATGCTTTCAGTTTTACGACAGTCAAATTCAGTTTGGTGATACAAATAAACAAAATCAAAATAAAACAATTCTCCATAATTTATCTTATAAAACTGCATGTATTTCTAAAAATAGCTCAGTACAAAATGAATGTTTAATGTTAAACATGTTAAAGATTAACAGAGAGGCTGTGAGTTGATAAAGTGATTATCTGTTTCCTCACAAAAATCTGTGATACTGAACTCCACTGTCATCCTTTAAAAAAGCCAAATCGAGGCCTTGTCTGGTAAGTGCTACGTTACAGACCAGATGTGTCATCCTGTACTCTATTCTGATGTTCAAAACAGTGAATCTAATCATGAGTGTGCAGGCAAAAGTTCACTTAAAGAATGAACAAAGTGGCATCAATTTTGCTTTGAATTAAGTTGATAAAAAAAAACTAAGTTGCCAATCCTCCAGCTTAGAGTGAAGTCAGTACACACTAACATTTGTCCCAAATTATTGTTAATGCAATTTAATGGGAAACTACGTGAGTTGTGTTGTAGTTAATAGCCACTGACAGATTTTGAGTGATGACACCAGTGTTTGAACACACATAGAAAACAACAGATTTCAATTTTAAAGACATGGCTCTTCTTTTCCAATGTGCTTTGTTTTGCTAAATGTTGGAGGGTACTGGTTGAAGGACAAGATTTATTAATACTAACTCATTATCTGCTCACATGTAAATGCACTTTTAAGCTTTCAAGCATGTGACACTGCAGACTATATATTCAATTACATTTCAGCCTTTTGTGATTTAATAATTGCACTAAGTCATATCACAATTTCGAGTATATTTGGATTAATTGTGCAGTCCTGATGACAAGTGTAAAATATTTTCAAATTCATGAAACTGTGGTGGGTCACTACAGTCTGGGTAATTAATGGGATACACATAAAATACTTACTTCAGCTTTTCCAGTCTACACTGTACATTTTCAAACAGAGTCAAGATGATCTTCACTCCTGGGTTTCCTAGTTTATTCTCACTCAGATCCAGCTCTGTCAAATTTGAAGGGTTTGAATTTAGAGCTGCAGCCAGAACATGACAACCTCCTTCTGTGATACAGTTGTTATTCAGACTGCATAAAGAGAAAACACAGTTCAGTTTTAATCTTAATATTTACCAGTATGTTTTAGCTGACAGTTGACAAATACTGGTGGTGATGATGATGATGACAATCACATTACAAAAGTCACATATGGTTTTTCAGTCAGCAATCTCTTATACAAGA
Organism: Labeo catla; assembly: GCA_012976165.1. Lineage (NCBI taxonomy): Eukaryota > Metazoa > Chordata > Actinopteri > Cypriniformes > Cyprinidae > Labeo > Labeo catla. The sequence continues at coordinate 24,694 of VONZ01002014.1, read as the reverse complement.
CACATAAAAACACCCAGCAGCAAGAATTTAAAAGCGTCTTTGTAACAGTAAAAAACGTACATCAGTGTGTTGAGTTGACAGTGTTTATCCTGCAGTAGAGCAGCGATCTGATTCACTCGTGTGTCTCCTAGTTCATGTTCACTCAGATTCAGTTCTCTCAGGAGTAACGGGTTTTTACCCACAATTCCAGTCACATACTGACAGGCTTCATCTGCAGCAGGACCCAAAAACCTGCAGAAGAGAAGATGAAGAAACTTCATTTCTTAAATAAATTTGGTGAAAAACAACATTTGACTCTGAAACACTGTAAAAGAGATGGATATACAAACTGTAATAAAGTATTGTTTTATAAATAAACTGTCTGCATGTCGTTTATTTTGCATAATAGCATCATATTTTACCTCAGTATCTTGAGTTGACAGTTTGGATCCTGTAGTAAATCACTGAGCTCCTTCACTCCTGATTGTCCAGGATCATTTCCTGTGAGATCCAGCTCTATCAGGTGTGAAGGGTTTGATCTCAGAGCTGAAGCCAGAGCTTTATAACCTTCTTCAGTGATACTACAGTCTGAAAGTCTACAGAAAGACAACACACACATTGTCAAGCAACCTGTTTTATAAATGTATCTACACCAACACACCAATTTATTCAGAAATATATATACATAATAAATATTATAAATAATAATAAATAATATTATAATAATAAATATAATAAAAAAAATATACTTCTTCTGAAGTTAAACTGTGAATTGTGTTATATACGAAAAGAGATATCTTATTCAGGTCAGTACTAATTAAACAATTTCATGAAGTAAGAAACCTTAGAAACAGTACGAATACTGTCAAAACAACTGTTTGCTAGCTCTGACTACTAGTACACTCTCTGGCCATCATTCAATCAAAGGATGTGAAAATGCTGATGTTATCGTATGTCTGCTAGATGGACCCGGTGTTGCCAACTGTGGAGTGGAGTGCGCGTTTAAAAAGTCTCTTGTTTAATGTGTTTGTAAAGACATTCTGCGTCAAAATAAACAAAATTCTAATGTAAATATATATTTGTTCACATATATAATATTCCCATCATCAGCCAGTGTGTAATATTGATCTCATTGCTGTGGTGTTGAGTGTAGCTGTTGGTGAAATGTACTCACTTCAGTATCTTCAGCTCACACACAGGATTCTTCAGTCCCTCACAGATCTCTTTGACTCCTGAGTCCAGCAGACGACTCTTGTTCAGGTTCATCTCTTTCAGGATGATTTTGGAGGAGAGAACAGTAGCTAGAACTGAACAGCTTTTCTCTGTCAGATCACAATTATTCAGCCTGAACACAAAAACAACATTTCAGTAATAATTACTTTCATCATGTATATTTATTACAGTTATATTGCATACTGTAAGTGTTGGCGGTATCAGCTGATGTGAGCTTGACTGACGTGTTCTGTCTGAACTAACACAACGCTTGATTATAATTATTCAGCACATACTCAACACACATCAGATCAACAGCTCTTCATATCTGATTACACATGTGACTGACAGTCTTTAATAATGAATAATCAAAGAGGTTGCAATGTATAAATCATGTTCACTCACATTATTTTCTCCAGTTTGCTATGAGAGTCCATCAAAAGAGCAGAGAGTTTCTCCCCATCCAGATCTCCTAATTTATCTCCACTCAGATCCAGTTCTTTCAGTAGTAATGGACTTTTACCCAGAACTCCAGTGAGATACTCACACGCTTCCTCTGCGGCAGGACTTTTCAAAAACCTACAGGAAGCAGATAAGGATTTCACATCATTTATATTTTTGAATTATTTTTGCCACAAATTCTGTTTTGTGTCTGTTGAATTTCTCTGAACTGCTATTTAATTCCAGTTCATGTCTTTCCTATTCAACAATGGTGCATTTGACCCTTCTGTCTATTTTCATGCAGCTGATTTCACATCTGCGGTTCATTTTTAAATATTTTATTTTTATTTTTTTTTCACCTGATGGTCTTTAATGAACTGAGTCCATCCTGTAGTAAATCACTGAGCTCCTTCACTCCTGATTGTCCAGGATCATTTCCTGTGAGATCCAGCTCTATCAGGTGTGAAGGGTTTGATCTCAGAGCTGAAGCCAGAGCTTTATAACCTTCTTCAGTGATACTGCAGTCTGAAAGTCTACAAAAAGACAACACACACACACACACACACATTAAAACAAGACTTCATTAGCATTACACAATTAAGATTAACATTTTCCATCATCTGAAAAAAGCAATCTGTTTGTCATTATTTTATAAATGTACCAATTTCACATTACTGAGCCATTCCTTGTGACACAGCACCAGTTTACAGACCAGCTGGAGCTTTACAATGATTCATGTCATCCTTTAAAAAAAGCCAAATCGAGGCCAATCCTCCAGATTAAAATTTAACAGAGTTGTTTATTTAAGTTGTGAATATTTCAATTCAAAATATTTCACACACATTTTCATTACTAAAAATTAATATTCACCTTCCAGAATTCAATTCCCAAATATTCAATCTGTTTAAAAATATGATGTATGATATTCTACAGGGAAATTTCGGTCCATTTACAAAATCGCAAAATACTCCAATCGGTTTCACTTTACAAATTCGCTTCCACAAATTCAGTGGTTCAAACTCGGCAGAAAATTCGGCATTTCACATCCGGGAGCTGCAGGAATATCAGTAGAGCACCGATGCACGATCTCCAGCTGCTATAAGTCACTCACCAGCAGGTGGCGCAAGCGTCTGTTAGTGAAGGCCAAACCCACCCTATCCAGCCAAAGGTCCAGAATTTATGTATGTTTTTTTGTTTTTGTTTTTTAATAAAGAAGTGTTCTTTTAGATAACAACGCACTTTTAAAGCTATAAAAAAGTATTAAATATCCTAATTAATTATAATTTTAAAAGGTCTTAAATTTGGGGATGGAAAGACAAGGCTGGCGTTATGGATTAAATGTGCTAGTCATTTGAAGCGCGCCTCGCGTTTATCCGCTCGGATCACAGTTCAAACAGTAGCGGAGCGCTAGTTTACTAGAGCAGATGCGTTTACTTGCGAGCACTAAACAGCGCTGTGATATCCAGAGTGAAGGGCTTGAATTCGGTGAAGAACACAATGACATGGTGATTTAAACGGATGAAACAACAAAATATTGGATTTTAAAAATGTGAATTTTATTTTTACAGACCTTGAAAACGAATAACATTTATTTGACTTTACTTAGAATAATTTTACATTCGTTTCTTACCACTGAATTAACGATGATGTGCTTCTCTCTTTTGGTCAGTACACAAAAACTTCTCCGTTAACATCATGTTCTCTTCAATTAGACGTCAAATTTCCCTGAAGTCACAATATTTACTCTCGTATGTATATTAATTATAAGTAATTATTGATTAAAGAGATCAGTCAACGAATGTTAGTCAGTCAATAAAAAGAAATGACAGATAATTTTTTAATTAGGCGAGTGCGCGGCTTTCTGTGGAAGGCAGGATTAAGCGCGTGCAGATCAGAGGTGCGCAGAAAAGAAATATACAAACAAACCCAGTGTTAATGATATGATTTTCTGACTACGCTTTACCTTGGCTTAATATTAGCTATAAAATTGGAATTATATTATCATATATTATATTGCGATTTGACCACTTTGATGTCTACACTTTATTAAACGCTTATTTAAGACATGAAATTCTGCAAAAATAGTTTGTTTATGATGAAAAAGTTATACATTTTAGCATTAGAATGATCAGAAAGATCTGCAAAGTTTTTATTAGTTTACATGGATATGACAACTAAAAATAACCTGCAGGGAACCTTCCGGGAAGGCTCTTTTTAGGTTTTAAAATTAAACCAAAAAATAACCTGCAGGTTATGCCCAGTAGGTTATTAAAACAAGAACCAACAGGGAACGTTCCTAAAACGGTTTCCAAAAAATAACCAAACGGTTATTAGGGGAGCGTTCTGTGTTTGCTGGAATGACAGGCGGAGCTTCGCAGAGTGATGAAACAATAATTATTATTGATTACTAGGAGTGCGACGAGACACTTAACTTATGAGATGAGACGAGAAACGAGACTGGGTTCACGAGAACGAGACGAGACGACATTTTAAAACTTTTCTTAAGAAATCCTCAATGGATAAATATATAGGGAAAATACTCTTTTATTCAACTGAAAAAGACAAAATGCAAAAAAAAAGAAAAGGTGCATTTTGAACTTTATGAAAATAAACTTACATTTTAATGAATTATATGCAGTAAAAAAAAAACAACATTTAAACAAGAGCTTCACCATTCTGGATAAATTGAGAATCCCAGTTATTTTTAATAAATTGGAGACCATGATTCTCGCGATTCTGGAGAAAAAAAGATTAGAAAAGTAAACAAAATAACATAATTTACTAGTGGTTCTGACAAACTGTTCATTGCTTAAGTCTTTTTAAAAATATATATTCATTTCAACAAAATCAAAACAAAGTCAGTGTCTCACTTCATTAAGCCTGCATCCCAATGTGCATACTATCCATCCTAAATTCTATGTAATAGTAGCAATTTTCAATACTATTTAGGGCAGATATGGTGTATAGTATGACTTGTTTGACTACTGAAATCTCCTGAATGAATGATTCAATGACTTTTAAAAAAAGAAAGAAAAGAGGATAAGCCTTATACACACAAGTTTTATACTTTCATTTTGATCGCTACTGTAGACAATGTGTTTATACCCTTACTATAAACTTTATCCCAATACTTCTCTTTTTTAAATGTCTGTAACACAGAAATAATGGTAATAATGTGGTTTAAAAGACTGTTTGTGTTGCTCTTTCTGCGTTCACATTTACCTCGACCCTCTGATTCATTAACATGGACAGCGACAAAACCTGCTTCTCACGCTCCACTGACACTGGCGATGTGAAACAGGAATAATAGACAGTGTTGGGCAAGTTACTTTCAAAATGTAATGCATTATATATTACTAATTACTGTCTTTTAAAAGTAATTAGGTAAATTACAATAGTACTGTCTCTGAATTGTAATGCGTTACACTACTTTTAAGTTACTTTTGAGTTACTTTCACCAAAATATCCACAGATGTATGAGTAGGCTTTATAAAATACCAAAATGTAGTTTATTGCTGCTCATTATACATCCAGAGGAGGGTAATGAGGTAGGTCAATATAGCATCAAATTATAAAATCATATTTGGATAGGCTACCAGTATGTAAATCTACATTAACGTTACTTGTAGTTTAGGTTAAACACAGATAAGCACAAAAGTATTACATTTATAAATAACGCCGGTAAATAAAGCTAAATGTTATAATGTACAAACAATAAGCACAATACTTAGCCTACCTCTCTCATTCGGCATGGATCCAAATAAATGTGTCCACATTTGCATGTATTTGAATGCTAAACTATTATTTATTAGTAAACCAAGCTTTGTACTTAACGGGCGTAAAAACATCCTCACATGAGCAAATATGTGTTTGGCCCAACCTCAGGCTAAACGGGACGGATTCTACTACGCAGTATGCACTATTTTAATTAATCAGACTGTATTTTATTCTAATAATGAACAGGCTGCAACGTTTGCAATGCTGTATGTGTGTGCGTGAGGCGCCGGCGCGACTGAACAGCGGAAACAAACAAAAAATTCATTTTTGGTAATACAGATCATTCGAAACTGCAGTGTGTTTACTTTCATTTCTGTCGTCTCGTTTTTCTTTCCGTGAACTTTCGTAGAGAGCCGCGCAACACAAACCAACCTCAGCAGTGCTTTTAACAGGGAAACGTAAGAAGTAAGTGTTTTACCTCATTTAACATATATATTTTATAGCTGTATGCTTCTAAACCAACATAAACGTTTCTTACAGATCTCGTTTGCATTACAGTGCTAACGTAGAGGTCATTTTAACAGGGAAAGTAAGTGTTTTATAACGTCATATGGATTTATAGCGAAATTTATGTATTTAAACTGTTTCTCATAGCAATATTTTCTTTCACTCGCGATGCAGCGGACAGAGAAGTTGGTTTTATCAAGGAAAACACAGAAAGTAAGTGTTTTACTTCATTTACTTGTAATATTACTTTATGATGATATTAATATGCTGTGTGCACCTAAACTTTTCTCATAGATCTGAATTGCTATGCAGTGCTGACGTGGAGGTTGCTTTTAACAGGGAAACAGTTGAAGTAAGTGTTTTATCTCATTTAAAATTTGTATTTTATAATGTCATATGGATTTATAGTGATATTTATGTGCTGTGCTCTCCTGAACTTTTTCTCAGAGAGATATTTTCTTTCAATCACAACACAGAGCAGACAGGAAAGTTAGTTATATCAAGGAAATGCCAAAAGTAACTGTTTTACTTCATTTACATTATGTGTATTATTTCTTCATGATGATATTAATATGCTGTGTGCACCTAAACATTTGTCATAGATATTAATTTCTATGCAGTGCTGACGTGAAGGTCGCTATAACAGTTTATACAATATTTAAGGTTTGTTGCTAGTCGCAGGGGAGCTGAGGGGAAAAGTAAAACAACGTTACACAACCTTCATAATTTAGCTTCCTTTTGCGTTGTTGTGCTGTTGGTGATAGTTTAAATCTGAGAATCATAAATAATGCCATCACATGATTTTTAGTCAACCAAACTTAATGATAAAAAAATCATGTTTAAAAAAAAAAAATCATGAAATTGTATTATTTGTGTCCTAAGAAGATGGGAAATAGCAATGAATTTATTTTCTGATTTCTTGCCCGTTTTAGGATTAATGTGCTTCTAACTTAATTTTCTGCATTTTTTTAAGATGCTGTGATGATGATACATCCCAGGAACCACTTCTGGCCAAACTGGTACAGCCTTGAACTGCAAAATGGCAGAGCTCTACACTTAAAAAAATTAAATTCAGAATTAAAATGGTATTATTTAACTGCCATCAAGTTGATCCAAACCTGAATGAGCTTCTTTCGTCTGCTGAACACAAAAAAGGTATTGTGAAGAATGTTTGTAAACAGTTGTTGTCCACTTACTTCCATGATAGGAAAATACTAAAAAAGTAAGTGGAGCCCCAAAACTGTTTGGTTACAAACATTCTTCAGAATATCGTCTTTTTTCAGCAGAAGAAAGAAGCTCATAAAGGTTTGGACCAACATGATGGTAAGTAAATAATTAAATAATTTTCATTTCTGGGGAACTATCCCTTTTAATACATTTTAAATAACTTTTTAAAAAAAGTGTTAATATTATTGTGTTTTGTAGCTGATCAGTTAATTAAAAGTTTTTTAAACATTACCCTTATTGTGTTTTTGCCATTTATATTTTGCCATTAAATTTTTAGTTCAAATATATGTAAATATATTTAACATATATTTAATTTACATATACATTGTTGGCCATATATGAACATGTATTATAAAGACATATGTGTGTGTATTTAGGGAAATATATGTAGCATATTTGAAAGCGGCTATTTTATATATCTGTGTAATCCATACATCGACATATATATGTGTTTTACATATATTGCCATATATCAGATTTTCGTAAAGCTGAAACGATTAAATGTATACAATATTGACAGATATTGAACTTCAATATTGAACAAACAGCGATATGCTGGTGCTTTTGTGTTAAGTGCATTTTTGATAAACGCACATAGAATAGGAACAATGGCCTAAAAATCATAAGAGGTTGGCTATCAATCGGGAAATTCTACGCAGGTGTCATTCGCGCAGATAATGATTCAGTTTGATAGAATATTATGTCATTATGCAAAAACGAAGTCAAGGTTTAAAACCATTGCTGATTTTTGTTCATTTATATTGTTTTAGGTTTCGAACATAAGGGTGGAATCAGACCTGGATGACGAACAACATCTGGAACACACGTCAGACGACAGACAGACACGCACACACACAAAAGAAAAATATTTTAACAAATAAAAAAGTATTGTTAATGTACTATTGCTTGTGTGTTTATTCCTTGGGTAACGTTAGATCAATTTTGTCTGATCTGGCTAATGACATGTTTACATATATTAAAATGACCTGTAGCGAACGTTCGCTATAGGTCCCCACAATGTTTTCATGAACGTCCCGCAATTGTCCGTGGTACGTCCCGCGAACGTCCCCGTTTCGTCCCGCGAACGAACTCGCAACGTCCCCATGACGTCCAAAAAACCCTACACGATGACGTCCAGGGGACGTTCGCAGATGCCATTCAGGGGACGTTGTGGCGACCTTTTTTTGTTAGCTGGGATGTCACTCAGTCTTTTCCTTTTGTTTTGATAATCTGTTAATTGGGCTATTTAAGTAAAATATATTTTGCATATTCATTCATTTTATATATAGACTATGATTTGATAAAACAGATTTTGTTATTTTTAGTTTAACTTATTTTTTGTTGCTTGTCTACGCTCGACCGCCGCATTCTTTCTCTTCTCCGACCCAACAGCTCTCTCTCTCTCCCTCTCCCTTAGCTTAGTGTTACCGTGTATTTCCACTACAGCGTAGCGAGCAGGGCGAAGCGAGCGTTTTCCATTCATTCCTATGGAAGCTGAGCATAAACGCTCACGGGGTGCGTTATGGGATTAAAAGCGACGCGGAGAAAGCGTTGAGAGTGCTCACTGCCAATAGAAAACAATTCAAAATTCGGCACTGAGCGCGGATTTGACGCTGTCCATCTCACACATGTCTCGGCGTCATCTAACCACCGAATTACAGCAACAGAAAAAAGACAAACTATTTTACACGCGGCATTTTTTCTCTGGTGCTGTTTTGCGGTGTTGGTATATTCACCACTTAGTTTTGAGTTACAATATGTTGTTGTAACTTGCCTTACTCAGATTGTAAAGAGTAATATTATTACCCCAATTTGATTAGTAATGCCTTATATTACTGCCTTACAGCAAAAAGTAATATACTACTGTAATATTATTACATTTGTAATGCATTACTCCCAACTTTGCTAATAGACATAGCTAAATCGTTGTCATTCAGGAATAAGATCGCGTGGGTGTTTGAACTGAGATATGGATATTTTAAGGATTAATCGTGCAGCTCTAATGTAAACACTGCAAAATGTTTTAGGAGGATATCGCCACCAGATCTCGCGAGACACATCGGATCTCCTCACATCCCTATTGATTACTGATTTAAATCGGTAAGGAAAACAATACCTTAATAGAAAACAGGTTTCTAAGATCAGAAATTTCTTAAACCGGTGAACACCTGTAAACTTTCAGTCCATGGATCCAGAAAACGAACGCATTCAAATATGAACTCTATCTCTAATATGGGGAAAACCCCTCCGATTTCATCAGAGATTTCGTAGAGTCATATCCAGGTGTCAGAAAAAAAAAAAAACGTATGGCTCCTTTATGGGAAATATGTTTGACATGCGTTCATATTCAGATATCATCTGCCTGTATATAGTTTGCATCATCAGTGAGGTCAGTGTATTATGAATTTGGTCTTTTAATGGCTATCATTGTGTGAGCCCACTGAGCCGCCAGAAGCCTTTTTTCTTTTTTAACAGAAACGGCATGAAACCTTGCGTGTTCATTCACATTCTACATCTGCTTAACTGTAGTCTACATAAGTCACATCATCAATAAAGTGTACTCTGAGATCTGATGTCTTATATCTCTGCATTAGTTCACTGAGGGCGTTCTGCGTCGTTGGGGAATCCCGGAGTGTGACGTATGAGGGAAACAGTTTACAGTATTTACAGCACAGCCTCACATGATACAAAGTTAAGGAACTAAGTAACCTAAAAGTAATATATGTCTTCATCAGATTTTAATGTTAGTTGCGTACATCAGCGTAGAGTAAAACAACATTATAATCTCATTTGTGTTAGAGAAAGCTGCTTACATGTAGTCTACACTGGGAAACGAGTAGCAGCGAACATGTTGAATTAAACATAAACATAATCAGCTTTTCTTCATATTGATACTGGCCCTGATAATCATAACTTCTACTTAGCGCTTGCTCCATTTCTGCAGATCAGTTTTTGTGAATGAATGACTTGTACTTCTGGTCGTTTTGGCCTTCATCAACAGCTGCTTCATTGCTCCTCCTGCTGGTGAGCGACTGACAGCAGCTGCAGATCGTGCATCGGTGCTCTTCTGCCATTCCTGCAGCTCCCGGATGTGACATGCCCAATTTTCTGCCGAATTTAAACCACTGAATTTGTGGAAGCGAATTTGTAAAGTGAAATAAAATGGACCGAATTTTCCTGTTGAATATCATACATCGTATTTTTAAACAGATTGAATACTTGGGAAGTGAATTCTGGAAGGTTACAAGGCATTAAAACACTAGCACTGTTAATTCAATGCATTATTTTTTCAGTTAGTGCAATTCAACAAGCTTTTTTGATTCAAAGACATTTGTCATTAATTTTCTTCCAAGTCATATCACAATTTCAACTTTATTTTGATTAATTGTTCAGTCCTGATGACAAGTGTAAAAATATTTTCAAATTCATGAAACTGTGGTGGGTCACAACAGTCTGGGTAATTAATGGGATACACTTTTAAAATACTTACTTCAGCTTTTCCAGTCTACACTGTACATTTTCAAACAGAGTCAAGATGATCTTCATTCCTGGGTTTCCTAGTTTATTCTCACTCAGATCCAGCTCTGTCAGATTTGAAGGGTTTGAATTTAGAGCTGCAGCCAGAACATGACAACCTCCTTCTGTGATACGGTTGTTATTCAGACTGCATAAAGAGAAAACACAATTCAGTTTTAATCTTAAAGGAACCGTATGTAGGATTGTGGCCAAAACTGGTACTGCAATCACTTTCAAAATACTGTAGAACGGCGTATCCCCTCCCCCTCCCCCCTGACTCGAGGTTGCCAGCTGAGCTGCAGGATTCCGCAGGAAGGTAGGCTGCTACAAGTAGCTTCCAATGGCAAGTGACAAGTCCTACACAATAAGATTTTTTTCTTCTGTTACTTATGTTTATGCTTCACGAGAGATGTTTTGCGAAGTAATTATGTATCGCAAAAATTTACTAAAGGCGATTAGCCAAATATTTCATAAAGATGTAACGTTACTGTAATACCACATTTCAGTCGGAACATAAGCCGCTTTTCCACTATCGTGCCGAACGGTTCGTGTTCAGGTACGGTTCCAGTTGTGTTTCCACCTGAGCCTGGTACGGCACGGCACGATTACAAACTGTTCTCAGCCCGGAATTCTCGGCACGGTTAGAGAACCATGCCAAACCGTGCTGATAGAATGTGTGTGCTAAGCAAAAGTGCACTGTAAGATCAAACAGCCAAGTAAACAGCTGTTACGCTGCGTTCATAGCTCATGCATTAATACTGTCAATGCATGTGTTAGTTTTCAGAAAGGTTTAACCTTCTGTGTCCGTCTCCGTTGGCATGCATATCCCCTCAGCATTTGTTGGTAACGTTATACCTGTCGTCGCCTTCTGGGGCCAGTTGCATAAACTTAGCCTCTATGTTAAGACAGTGTCTTAAGAACTAGTTTGACCAACTAGCGGTTAGCCAAAGGGTAATCAGTCTTATTTTTTGCATTCAGCTTAGACTAATCTACATTTTTATGTAACTAAATTTAAATAATGATGACCAGTTTTAAAGAAAAAATTAGCTGACTTACTTTTAAGACTAGTCTTAACCTTTTATGCAACTGGCCCCTGTTTATTTTATTTTTTTGCGTTGATTATAGTTGTGTCCTTTTTTTCTGTTATTTAACGAAGTCCCAAAAACAGAAATATCTGATCATATCTCTGTTTATATTACAATTGCCTTACCAAGGCAACGACTAAGGCATTTGTATTTACATTCCAAAAAGTTCCGTTATCGGCACCACAGTGGAAAATGAAACCGTATCCGTGCTGACTGGCCCGGATCGGCACGGAACGGAACGGTTAAGCGAAGAGAACGGTTCGGCCCGATAGTGGAAAAGCGGCTATAGATTGTTTTCATAAGGTGCTAGTGGTGCTATATAATGCTTTTTAATGACCCCATTTAGCACGGGCTACCGTGGAAAATCCACTGTGTACGGAAGCACGGGGCTTTTAGCCTATACCAACAAACATGGTAGAATATAGCATCCAAAAGTCGAGGGTCAATTCCAATGGCAAAGGAAATTTCCACGTCCATAACGCTGAAATATGTGATGTGAAAGATTACATGACATTCTACTATTTCTTGCTTGTTTCCTTGTTTTATTTCGGACTTTGTCACGACGTACTTCGGATTCATAACGAGGTCTTTTAGGTTTCGTAACTTTATACATGTTTTATCCGACACGTTCGTAGCTGCAGCTTTAACTAGAGCAGAGCTGGCAACCCGGATGACGAAACTCTACTGACTTCGTGATTGGTAGATAGCTGGAGGGTGGCGCCTCAGACCAAAACACAACATGACAACATCAACATCAGTTGAGGGCTGCAACTTTCACTTTTAAATGACCATATCCTGGCCGGACCACTGTTGTCAGTGATATAAGTATTTGAAATGAACATGATTTCTTAATGTCTAGTGACATGTCAGGGCCATTTTATGATTAACTGAAATAAATTTCTTACATACGGTTCCTTTAATATTTACCAGTATGTTTTAGCTGATAGTTGACAAATACTGGTGATTATGATGATGATGATGATGATGATGATCACAACCATTTTACAAAAGTCACACATGGTTTTTCAGTCAGCAATCTCTTATACAAGACACATAAAAAAACACCCAGCAGCAAGAATTTAAAAGTGTCTTTGTAACAATAAAAAAAACGTACATCAGTGTGTTGAGTTGACAGTGTTTATCCTGCAGTAGAGCAGCGATCTGATTCACTCCTGTGTCTCCTAGTTTATGTCCACTCAGATTCAGCTCTCTCAGGAGTAACAGGTTTTTACCCACAATTCCAGTCACATACTGACAGGCTTCATCTGCAGCAGGACCCAAAAACCTGCAGAAGAGAAGATGAAGAAACTTCATTTCTTAAATGAACTTGGTGAAAAACAACATTTGACTCTGAAACACTGTGAAATGAATGGATTTACAAACTGTATTAAAGTGCCCCTATTATGCCATTTTAAAGGTTGATAATATTGTTTTAATAGACTCCCAAAACAGGTTTACATGTATGCAAGGTCAAAAAGCACTTTAGTTTTCTCCAAAAACAGATTTAATTTTACCCCATTTCTAAATGATTCCTAAACGACTCGCGTGAAGCAGTTCGAAGAATCAGTCTCTCTAAACCCCTCCTTTCCGTGAGCAATCACTGCTGTGATTGGTCAGATGGCGCAGTCCTTTATGATTGGTCTACCGCGTACAGCGTGTCGGAGAAAGAAACGCCCATTGCCATAACTGATTGACAGCACTGGATACTTGTCAATACATAGAAAAGATGGCATCGATTTTGCCATAACAATTTCAGCCAGAGTCTGATGATGAAACGACTGAAGTGGCTGATCGACATGTTAACACGGTCTACCGTGGAAAGTGCTCGCAATTTGCTTATGTAAGCGAACCGGGCACACCTCTATGTTGTAAACGTCAACATTGTATAATGCATTAAGGCTGCTTTCACACCGAACGCGGAAAGGCAAAAGTTAATTTGAACAACTCATTTGAACTTTGTCCGCAGCGTGCGCGCTCCGCTGAGCGCCAGCTTTGGTCGATACCGAAACAAGCTGTCCTCGCAGGGCGGAAGGCATTGAAAGGAATGGGTTTCATAGCACAGCGCTTTCCGCATTCGGTGTGAAAGCCGCTTCGTGCACCATCCTTTATCATTACTTAAACTAATAAGACAGACAGACAGTCAAGCTGCATCAGTCACAAATTGTCAGACTACAGTGGGTCCACAGCTGAACAACAGAACTACAGAAGCATGATTTAGCCAGTTAGCATGACATGAGCAGGGTTGTTACACAACATAACATACACAACTACGTATTTTGAAAGATCGCCAGAAAATACAGTCTTTGTAGATTCATCATCTTTTGGAAGTGAATATAAAACAGTTTTACTCACAGCGTATGATACAGCGTCTTCCGTATAATGTACGTGTAAATTTCCATGTGACCTAAACCCCATGGAAATATATGGGCGGGCAAGTTGTTCGCGACGTAGAACGTGGGCGGACATTATGCAAATATGTTACTTCGTGACGTGTGGCCGTAACAGAAAAAGATTCGAAATCCTGACGACTCGTTTAGGCAAATGTGAGCCGACTCTTTTTTGATAGACAATAACTTTATTTATCGTGCACTGTTGGCTTCACAACTTTGCAGATAATTTATGTTCACATACAGCTACATGACACACTGCATGAAAGTATATATTTGAAAAGGCATAATAGGGGCACTTTAATAAAATATTGTTTTATAAATAAACTGCCTGCATGTCATTTATTTTACATTATTTCATCACGTCTCACCTCAGTGTCTTGAGTTGACAGTTTGGATCCTGTAGTAAATCATTGAGCTCCTTCACTCCTGATTGTCCAGGATAATTTCCTGTGAGATCCAGCTCTATCAGGTGTGAAGGGTTTGATCTCAGAGCTGAAGCCAGAGCTTTATAACCTTCTTCAGTGATACTGCAGTCTGAAAGTCTACAAAAAGACAAAAAACCACACATTAAAAGACTTCATTAGCATGTATTACACCATTAGGGTATCAATATTTTCCATCATCTCAAAAAAGCAATCTGTTTGTCAATAGCTGTGTCTCATTTCGAAGGATGCACCCTCCGGAGGTCGTATCCTTTGGAGGTCGCATCCTCTGTAGGATGGGTATGCGGAGTGTCCTCAAGCCAAAAATTAAATGAGACGGCCTTCGTAGGACGGATGGAAAAGGAAATAGAAAGTATCACGTTGCTATAACAACACACTAACAGTCTACACTGGACTCAACAATTGTTTTGTTATGCCGCAGCCACCTAATTGCGCTCTAACACTAAATAAATAAAGGAAAATTATTTCTAAACCTGTAAAGTAATTTGAAAAGAAACTGTTTTTTACTTGTTTTATTTTATTGCATATTTGAGGAACTGCAGCAAAAGTACAACTGACACCTGTTACAGAAAAAAAGGAGAAGAAAAAAGGAGGACAAAAATGTATTAGTTTTACTTATATTTAAACACCACATCATCGTTTGTTTACATCTGCTGGCATCGCAATTTATTTTCAAATAAACGACCATTGGTTAGGGTGACGCAAAGAATTTTGGGTTATCTGTAGCAGGGAAGGATACACCGCATGCATCCTCAGAATACCTGTGCAAGAAGGATGCATTCGAAGGTCACATTTGGAGTGTCATACTTGCTTTTCTGAAATGAGACAGACTCTATGACGTATGTAGCCTTCGAATGCAGCCTCTGGGTGGTGCATCCTTCGTAATGAGACACAGCTATAGTTTTATAAATGTATCTACACCAACACACCAATTTATTCAGAAATATACAAATATAATAAATATTATAAATAATATTAAATAAAATTATAATAATAAATAAATATACTTTTGAAGTTGAACTGTGAATTGTGTTATATATGTTTCTGATGTTAAACTAAATCTGAATAAAAATGTTGATCATATAAAAAAAAAAAAGAATCAAGTGTGTGTAAACTTTTGAACAGGATCCTTTTTTAATCAACTATTATTTTCTCTTATGGACTGTATGTAAACATCTTTTATGTGAAATATCTTATTCAGGTCAGTACTAAATAAACAATAACATGCAGTAAAAAACCTTAGAAACTTAGTAATAATACTGTTCAAACAACTGTTAGCTAGCTCTGACTACTAGTACACTCTCTGACCATCATCCAATCAAAGGATGTGAAAATGGCGACTTCGTCGTATGTCTGCTAGATGGACTGGGTGTTGCCAACTGAAAATCTGATTGGTTAAAGCAACAGTTTGCATATAGTCCACAAGAGAAAACTGATCCCTCTTATTTTTGGCCAAATAATTAACAATTTGCAGATTCTGCAAGGTATATGTAAACTTTTGACTCCGACTCTAACTAGACATTGCATGCTCAGTTTCTTTCACACTTTGATATGAAATGATACAGGCCACTGACTAACACCTGGAGCCGAGTATCTGAAAAGTCTCCTGTTTAATGTATTTGTAAAGACATTCTGCATCGAAATAAACAAAATTCTAATGTAAATATATATTTTTAACATGTATAATATTCCCATCATCAGCCAATGTGCAACATTGCTCTCATTGCTGTGGTGTTGAGTGTAGCTGTTGGTGAAATGTACTCACTTCAGTATCTTCAGCTCACACACAGGATTCTTCAGTCCCTCACAGATCTCTTTGACTCCTGAGTCCAGCAGACGACTGTTGTTCAGGTTCATCTCTTTCAGGATGGTTTTGGAGGAGAGAACAGTAGCTAGAACTGAACAGCTTTTCTCTGTCAGCTCACAATTATTCAGCCTGAACACAAAAATATTTCAGTCAGTACCACTTTCATCATGTATATTTATTACAGTTATATTGCATACTGTTAGTGTTGGTGGTATCAGCTGATGTGAGCTTGACTGACGTGTTCTGCCTGAACTAACACAACACTTGATTATTATTATTCAGCACATATTCAACACACATCAGATCAACAGCTCTTCATATCTGATTACACATGTGACTGACAGTCTTTAATAATGAATAATCAAAGATGTTTCTGTTTAAATCATGTTCACTCACATTATTTTCTCCAGTTTGCTATGAGAGTCCATCAAAAGAGCAGAGAGTTTCTCCTCATCCAGATCTCCTAATTTATCTTCACTCAGATCCAGTTCTTTCAGTAGTAATGGACTTTTACCCAGAACTCCAGTGAGATACTCACACGCTTCCTCTGCAGCAGGACTTTTCAAAAACCTACAGGAAGCAGATAAGGATTTCACATCATTTATATTTTTACATTATTTTTGTCAAACATTCTGTTGTGTGTCTGTTGAATTTCTCTGAACTGCTATTTAATTCCAGCTCATGTCATTCCTGTTCAACAATGGTGCATTTGACCCTTCTATCTATTTTCATACAGCTGATTTCACATCTGTGGATCAGTTTTTAAATATTTTAAGGTCTTTTTCACCTGATGGTCTTTAATGAACAGAGTCCATCCTGTAGTAAATCATTGAGCTCCTTCACTTCTGATTGTCCAGGATCATTTCCTGTGAGATCCAGCTCTATCAGGTGTGAAGGGTTTGATCTCAGAGCTGAAGCCAGAGCTTTATAACCTTCTTCAGTGATACTGCAGTCTGAAAGTCTACAGAAAAACAAAACAAAAAAAAACAAACAAACAAACAAAAAAACAACACACACACACACACACACACATTAAAACAAGACTTCATTAGCATGTATTACACAATTAGGGTTTGAACATTTTTCATCATCTCAAAAAAGCAATCTGTTTGTCATTATTTTGTAAATGTATCTACACCAACACACCAATTTCACATTACTGACCCATTCCTTGTGACACAGCACCAGTTTACAGACCAGCTGGAGCTTTACATTGATTCATGTTTAGATTAACCAAATTCAGACCTGAGTATCTGTAGTTTGCACTGTGAATTTCTCAGCAGACTGGAGATTTCTGTCACTCCAGAGTCTCCTATTTGATTCCTGCTCAGATCCAGCTCTCTGAGGTTTGAATGAAACGCTGATGCCAGAGCAGCACAACCTTCATCTGTAATACTGATGCACTTTAACCTGTAGAAGAGAAAACAAAAATTAAGCCACACATACAATTACACAAATAGCAGCTTTAGCCACTTCTTTTATCCAACAATATTAGATTTGCATGATAATTATGCTGTGAAATAAAAAAAAGATAATTATAATAATATTTTGTATTTTACAGTACAATATTTAAGTCTAAATCATACTTCCAATGCTACATAGAACAGCAGCTTGGAGAAGGATTTTCGTTTTGAAGGAAGGAATGATACAAGTCTTAAACTGTCTTAATTTCTTTACTTTTGAATGTTAAGCCCTCAGGCTTTTATTTTGGTGGAAAACTACAAATTACAAATAACTACTTAATTTTCTGTGTTTAGTTCACAACAGGTTTATAAACTTTTTTTTTTGCATAAATCTGGTGAAATCTGTGAACATCATCCGCCAAAAATGTTGGAAATCACATGAACATTAAGTGAAACTTCCAAATTCATGTTATAAGCGCAAAATAACTTTTTTTCATTTTATTTTTTACATTTAACAGCCATTCAGAACTTCTACTAGCCAAAACAAACATATCAGAAAACAAAACAAAACAAAACAAAAAAATCATGATTACTAAAATCACATTTTAGATTTAAATATATTTTATATTAAATCTGGGTAACACTTTACGGTAAGAGCAAATGAATTACCACGAATTCATGCATAAATTCATGCATTAATATGTCATGAATTATCAGGAACTAACATGAATTCAAAGTCTTCGTTTCATGACTATATGGATGAGCAACCTCTTAATTAAGATTAAAGTGATTATATTTCTAATTGTTTTTTTGTTTTTTTTATTAGCCTAGTTTTATATATAATAAAAAAAGTCTTAGGCCACTAGTATTTTCATCAGCTAAAAAATGGTTTAAAGTCAGTTAAAGTCGGTCTTTTGCTGTAGTGTGTCAGTAGGAAATATCAGATTACATTTCTAAACATGCATTTTGCCATTAATTATAATAATCCAGTGAGATTTTTGTATGGAGCACAGGCTGTTGTCAGACTCCTTCTGCAAACAGAGATCTGATCTCTCCATCATACAATCCAGTCTGTCTTAAGAAACAGAAAAAACGGAGGCAGACTAAATCCAGAAGAACTGTGGCAACATCTTCAAGATGCTTTAAGAGACCAACACCTACAAAGCTACAGTACTGTTAACATTTTTAGGCAGTTAGGCACATAAAATGAGGATGCTGTCAAAAACAATGTCATAAACAGATTTTCTTTATCAATGAACTTCTGTTAACTAAAATAAATAAGCATCTGATGTGACCATCCTTTGCGTTTAAAGCAGCTTTTGCCCTATGTGCACTTGTGCAGAGTTTTTCGGTAGCTATGCAGGTAGGTTACTTGAAACATCTTGGAGACGTTGCCACAGTTCTTCTGGATTTAGTCTGTCTCAGTTTGTTCTGTTTCTTCATGTCATTCCAGAGACAGACTGGATGATGGTGAGATCAGATCTCTGTGTGGAGCACTGGCTGTTGTCAGACTCTTTGTGCAAACAAAAATCTCACTCGATTATTACAATTAATGGCAAACAGAATGTTTGGAAATGTAAACCGATATTTTTTACTGACACACTACAGCAAAAGATAGAAATAACTTACTTTAAACCATTTTTTAGCTGGTGAAAATACTAGTGGCCTAAAACTTTTGCACAGTACTGTATATCTATATATATTTTGTTTTTTAAAGTAACGACTGGTTAGTGGAAAACTGATCATAGTCTGTTTGATCAATTTAGCTCAGCGAATACATACCTCACAGACATGATAAATATATCTATAAATATATATATCTGCAAATATATATATAAAGGTTTAAATTATTATTTATTTATTATTATTTAACGAAATAAAACAAATCGAAAACAAAAACTCTTTCATTATTAATTCTGTAAAGATGCTCTTCTTTCTAAAGGCACGTATAAAAAGGAGATGGTGAGTCAGGATCGGAAACTTTATCCCTGCGACACTGACTCAGAAAACACTAGTTTATTAATAGATCATTCAAAAATCTCCTTACTTTTTCCCCCGACACATTCATGGTAATAACTTTTGCCGGTGTTTTGCGTCAAGCTTTAGTCTATTACATGCGCTTGAACACAGAACTGTTCCAGCTGCTGCAGACTGAGACACTAAACACCTTCTGAGCCGGTCTCAAAAGTCTCTTTTCATCACTATAATTGGTGAATGTCTAAAATATAAAAATAAGGAGAAGCCTGCAGGCCCGAAGCTCGGCCCCAGTCTGAAATATGACATGAAAATTGTGCCGAAGCCCGGCGCTAGGGGCATAAAAAGGTTAGGGCACGTCAGGCTCAGGCTAAAATGCAGGGCTCTAGACCAAGTCACCACTTTAGTTGAGGGGCCACAAACATGATGATTTCCTGAGAATCTAATGCTTAGTTAATGATGACTGTATTTGGATGTCAAAAGAATTCATGTTATGTGCTGTGATTGGCCATTATTGGGGTCTGTCCATTCACCTATTTATTTTTTTGTGAACAAAGAAAACATCATGATCATGTGTAATAAATCATAAATCATAATCATTTACCCATCTTAGTTAATGTCATGAATCTGGCCAGTGACCCTCAGCCTGCTCACCACCAGATGTCGCTCTCGCACTTTCACATCACACAGATTGTTGCACTACACCCCGGACTACGTCTCCCATCACCCATCGCGCTGACTGTGTCAACACCTGTAGCCAATCAGACGCACTATATAAGACCTGAACTTCCCCCCGTGACTCACCGAGTATTGTGGTTTTGCACTGTTGATTCGCTTTTGTCCCTAGTTCCCTAATTTCTCCTTTCGTCTGTCTCGCCACCTGCCTTTTGGACTACTCGCTCGTTTCACAGATTACCCCTTTGCCTCCCCCCTGGATTACGTTTGCGATCATCGACCCACACCTGCTGCACGGACTATCCCCACGTCTTGCCTTTGCTACACCTGTTTGCTATTGTTCTGACCCTGCCTGTTTTCACCATGTCTCTGTCTCATCCCAATAGAAGTTTGCATTTGGATCCGCTCACCTCTCGTCTCCCTCTCCATGTTACAATGTCTTAATTAAGGGGTTATTATTAATGCATGAAGTAATGCATAATTAATGCATAAAGTAATGCATGAATTCATGGTAAATCATGTACCCTTACTGTAAAGTGTTACTGAAATCTGATTATGAATCCCTGAATGTTTTTAGTTTTTTTAACAGTCAAATTCTGTTTGGTGATACAAATAAACAAAATCAAAATAAAACAATTCTCTATAACTTATCTTATAAAACTGCATTTATTTCTAAAAATAGCTCAGTACAAAATGAATGTTTAGTGTTAAACATGTTAAAGATTAACAGAGAGGCTGTGAGGTGATAAAGTGATTCTCTGTTTCCTCACAAAAATCTGTGATACTGAACTCCACTGTCATCCTTTAAAAAAGCCAAATCGAGGCCTTGTCTCCGGCAGCTCCAGTGACAAGCACTGTGTTACAGACCAGATCTGTCATCCTGTACTCTATTCTGATGTTCAAAACAGTGAATCTAATCACTAATGCACAGGCAAAAATTCACTTAAAGAAAGAACAAAGTGGCATCAATTTTGTTTTGAATTAAGTTGATAGAAAAAACTAAGCTGCCAATCCTCCAGCTTAGAGTGAAGTCAGTACACACTAACATTTGTCCCAATTATTGTTAATGCAATTTAATGGGAAACTATGTGAGTTGTGTTGTAGGTAATAGCCACTGACAGATTTTGAGTGATACCACCAGTGTTTGAACACACATAGAAAACAATAGATTTTAAAGACATGGCTCTTCTTTTCCAGTGTGCTTTGTTTTGCTAAATGTTGGAGGGTACTGGTTGAAGGACAAGATTTATTAATACTAACTCATTATCTGCTCACATGTAAATGCACTTTGCTTTTAAGTATGTGACACTGGAGACTATATATTCAATTAAATTGCAGCCTTTGTGATTTGATAACTGCACTAAGTCATATCACAATTTCAAGTATATTTTGATTAATTGTTCAGTCCTGATGAGAAGTGTAAAAATATTTTCAAATTCATGAAAGTGTGGTGGGTCACTACAGTCTGGGTAATTAATGGGATAAAATACATACTTCAGCTTTTCCAGTCTACACTGTACATTTTCAAACAGAGTCAAGATGATCTTCATTCCTGGGTTTCCTAGTTTATTCTCACTCAGATCCAGCTCTGTCAGATTTGAAGGGTTTGAATTAAGAGCTGCAGCCAGAACATGACAACCTCCTTCTGTGATACAGTTGTTATTCAGACTGCATAAAGAGAAAACACAGTTCAGTTTTAATCTTTATCTGACAGTTGACAAATACTGGTGATGATGATGTTGACGATGACAATCACATTACAAAAGTCACATATGGTTTTTCAGTCAGAAATCTCTTATACAAGACATAAAAACACCCAGCAGCAAGAATTTAAAAGTGTCTTTGTAACAATGAAAAAACATACATCAGTATGTTGAGTTGACAGTGTTTATCCTGCAGTAGAGCAGCGATCTGATTCACTCGTGTGTCTCCTAGTTCATGTTCACTCAGATTCAGCTCTCTCAGGAGTAACGGGTTTTTACCCACAATTCCAGTCACATACTGACAGGCTTCATCTGCAGCAGGACCCAAAAACCTGCAGAAGAGAAGATGAAGCAGGATTCAATTCACCTTTTATACAATGGACAACATATTTCATTTGATTTTTCTTTTGCTTTTATTGTATAGCTTACTTGCCTTACTTTAAAATAGTTTACCTTATTGTTCTTTATTCTTATTTTTACCTGATTTTCTGTTGTGTTTGTCTAACACCAATTTACCAAAACAAATTCCTCATACTTGTATACCTACATTACTTGGCAATAAACGTGATTCTGATAAAATATTGCTTAAAAGCCTAAGTTGTTTTGTTAACTTTGATGCAGCAACAGGTTGTTCAACATATTATATAGGTAAAAAAAGAAAAAGTTCACCTACATATCATTTATTTTGTATTACTTCATCACATCTCACCTCAGTGTCTTGAGTTGACAGTTTGGATCCTGTAGTAAATCACTGAGCTCCTTCACTCCTGATTCTCCAGGATCATTTCCTGTGAGATCCAGCTCTATCAGGTGTGAAGGGTTTGATCTCAGAGCTGAAGCCAGAGCTTTATAACCTTCTTCAGTGATACTGCAGTCTGAAAGTCTATTAAAAAAAGTAAGTTATTCTTCCTTACAACACAGATTGTCACACAAGTACATGTTCTACACTGAAGAAAAATAAAAAGGTGCACTAAAAAGACCAAAATGTTAAAAATATATAAATATCCATTCAATGAGTTTCTGTTTTTATAACATATATGCTATAGGACAGGGATCCTCAATCTGGCTCACAAGTTCCACTTTCCTGTAGAGTTTAGCTCCAACCCTGATCAAACTCACCTACTGTCACACTCATGTGGATGTTTTGTTGGTTTCGCCCATCTGTGCTCTTATATGGTCCTTCCTGAAGTTGGAGCAGTATGTGGAGGAATTCCTCAAGCCTGCTAACCAGCTAAGCTGGCACGACGCCGCTCTAGGTGTGTGTTTTCAGCTGGGGCTGGATGATGAGACTATCTGTTGCGATCTTCCCGTGTGTGAGTATCCCCTGATCGAACTGATTAATCTCGTCCATTATTTAAATGGTTCTAAATTCCAAGTTGAAGAAATAAGAGAGGATTATATGTCTCGTCGTCCGGCCCCTCTCTGGAACACGCCGTGTCGTGTCGGCTCACACCTCACCGGGAACCCCCGCATACCGCACCAACGGCTCCGACTGCCTACCCCGCCCCAAACGACCACACATCAGCCAAGGCTCCATCTGCTTCCTCAGCCTGGAACCGCCAGCAACCGCCCCGCGCTCAAGGCCGCCGGCCTCTCATGTGGCAAGCCACATTTATAATGAGGACATTATGGGCCTGGCGCTCCCCATGGTGTTTGATGCCCCTATCCTCTCTCCTTCGTCTCTGCTGGTCCCGTCCAGCCCTCCAGAGCACCCTCCAGAGCCTGCGCCTCCAGAGCACCCTCCAGAGCCCGGTCCTCCTGTACTCTCCTGGGCAAGTAGTACCCTAATTTCCCCCAAGAAAATTTTTTGGGGGGGGGCCATATGCATGAACTGTCCGCTCCATCATGGCCTCCCAGACTGTGTGCTCCGCCATGGCTCCCTGAGCTCCCTGATCCGCCACTGCCGCCCTGGAGGCCTTCCTCCTCTCCGTACTGTGTCTGCCCCACACGAGCCTCCAGGGCGCCCACCCTCCCTCCCCGGTGTATATGTTATGGTGTGTTTAATTAGTGTTGGAGCTAAACTCTGCAGGAAAGTAGATCTCACAAGCCAGATTTGAGGATCTCTGCTAGTTAATGTATCACACAAAGAAGAATCCTGTTTTCAAATATCTGCACAATCACAAATGTACAATAAACAACAAATTACTGAGTAACTTTTAATACACAAATACCCATTTTGTAAACAGAACAAACAGCAGACCCTCTGCATCTTCCAGCAGCACAGTGTTTTGTTCCTCAGTGTTACAAGGACCAGTAAATAATTCAATCAGGATATAAGTAAGATCATTTGCTAAGTTAAATGAATTAGCATTGTAAACTAATCAGCTGATTTAAAGATTCAACTCACTATTTTAGACAGTCACTTGCTGCCACCTACTGGCAGTTGTAGTTTCATATTTAAATACCGGTTCTGCTGTTTGCTCTATTTACAAAATGGAAATTTATGTATGAAAGTTACTCACTAACTTCTTGTTTTGTGATCGTGCAAATATTTGGAAAAAACGGGATTCTTGTTTGTGTGATACACTAACTCCTATAGCACAATGAATATTGCACAAAAAAACACACTTCAGTTTTTCCAATCTGTGTTGTGGATTTTCCAAAAGAAAACAAAT